>JANHFL010003237.1:288125-303440 GCA_032468155.1 Oxyrhabdium leporinum | reverse complement strand
TTGTAACTAAGATGTAACTGTAAGCCACCCAGAGTTAACCTATGGGTGGCCAATCAATCAATCAAGCAATCAACCAATCAGTCAATCAGTAAGTAAGTAAGTAAGTAAATAAATAAATGTAAAAGAGAAGACACATATTTTTTTATTAGGAAAAACTGTGCAACTTGCTGGGTAGAGACCTCCAAATTATATCTCTTCTGCAGGATCTCCACTGACCTGTAAGGCGCCTTTGTGCAAGTTTTTTTGCCATCAAAATTTCAAGTCATGTTGTATGTCAGCTGCCACCGCCAGGTGCTTCCTTCTCTTTTTGCTTCTATATCTCCATGTGCACCTGGAGTTGTAAATAGATGGGCTTCTTCCCCTGAGCTGGTACCCTGCAATGCAGCACTGGGCTATCACTCTACCCACTGTGTCAGCCTTGGAAGCCATAATTGAGAGGCCTCTGCAGGCTGCCTCACTAAAGCACGTGGGAATTAGGGAGGGGGTACTTTCTCATGTGGTTAGAAGGGTTCGTAGACAAAACAACATTCTTTCTAACTGTGTCAAGGCCATCCTGCCCAGCAGCTGGAAGAGGAGTGACACGATGGAAAGAAGGATGATGGGTATAGAATAGGATTGGGGAATGTGATGTCTGATGGTAAAGAAGAGGTGGATCTCTGATTCTCTTTTGGGTGTGGAAAAACCTGGGCCTTCAGATTCAGGGTTTTCCCAAATGTGCCAACATGGTTTCTTTAATAAACTTTTACTTGGATAAATTCTTATCTGAGTGTTGAGCGATTTATTGGAACTTGGATGGAACGCTGACACATTGTTTGGCACACACAACCATGTCATAGTGCCTTTTGCAGTGCACAACTTGCAAACTTATGCTTGCAGTGGCCCTACAGATGCCATTTCCAACTGGAGCATTCTCAATCTCGGTAGGATGTGATGGAACATGAACCTGGGAAGGAATTGGGGGGTGAGGGTTTCTCAGGGACAAGACAGTAGATGCCAAAGAGAAGTCCAGATTAAGCCCAGTCCTGAACTGGATGGAAGAGGGGGCAAGAGATTCAGGATAGCCACACTTTAAACTCTCTTAGGATACATTTATTAGGGTAGAAGATTATAGCTTTTGTTTGGCAAGATTTTATTCATTAGGTGTAAGGAAATAAAGCATTGGACTATATTGGATTTCTCTGTTGTATTTGCGTTTAGGTTTGACGTATGACCTCTGTTAAATAGCTGAAAAACCAAGGACTGGACCTAGTGGATAGGAGACCACTAGGAAATTCTAGAGCTGTATGCTAGACTTAGATCTCAAAAACAAAAGTATATAGTCCTCAAAGAAGGCAACAGTAAATTGCAGGTGCTTGGATGTATCCATGGTGTCACTGGGCATAGAGATCAATTCAAAAGAGTCTTCAGTTTTAAAAAAAAAATTAAAAAATGCATCAATAATTATACAGTAAAAGAAGTAAAAGCATTACAATGATTAAATTAAAAAAGGAAGAAAAAGGAACTAATAAGAGAAAAGAAAAGATCTGTATAATGTTAATATAAAATTTATTCAATCATTAAACCTACCATTAAATCTAGACTATATAGAAACACATTGTTTGATCTTTTCATTTTTAAAATATACAGATTTTTCAAAAACTGTTGATGCGTATCTTGAATATGTTCTTAAACATCAGCAGAATAAGGTTCTTTTCTCATTTATATAAAATTGCTTTCTGTGCCAAGCCTCAGACTCAAGAAGGAGACTGTATTGTTAGGGGTCCTCAGAGATTCCATTTACACACATATTTTTTCACAACTTGTATTCAATCTAAAATGTCTGTCAATAATGAATTGACAATAATGAATAAAAAATACATATATTGCAAACTATAGGAACCAGGAGCACTACTCAAATGATCTTGAGTACACAGATAAACCTCCAAGTGCTTCAACAACCTTTAAAAGGATGCAAATGACCAGCTATCTTCAAGGAGCATAAATCCTTCCATTCCCCACTATCCTGTCAGAACTGAAGAAGCTTCTTGAATGGGAAGTGAAACGTCACGTCCTCAAAGAAGAAACAAGGAAGTCCAGTTGCCTCCTGAGAAAGCACCTTTGGGATAATGAATTAGAAATGAATACTGTTTGCATGTCACATTTTTTAAAATTTCATGAAATAGACATTATTTGTCTAAGCTATGCATACCTTAGAAATCATAGTCCAAAAGACACAGTTCAATGTTTTGTCTCTGTCTTATTTTGTGATGTATCTGCCTCAGCAAACAATATGTCCAGTTGTCCTAAGAGATATGGCCAAGGGGGACCTCCAGCCTCCATGTGTCATTCTTTTCACCAGCTGTTATGGGACTTATGGCAGTCACTGCATGGGTCATATCCAAAGAAACAATGAATGAACTCAGTCAGTCCACTTAGTATCTGTGGCTTAATAATGTGTTGCTATTATTGCAGCTTAATCCATATGTGCATCTTACCTAGAACTAAGTAGAGAAATGCAGGTTGATCTCCATTATCTTTGTTTCCAGCAATGAATGTAAAATTCTTTAAAAGGTTTGCATGAGTTTCAGACTTCAAGCTTTGACATGCTTGATCACCTTTTCACCTTTTAAAATGCTAATAATGAAGCCTAAAATTTGAGACAACAATACTATCAATTTCTGCTGCTCTTCCAGAAACATGTTAGCTATTATCTTGCAAAATGTATCACACACTTCCTGAAAGGTAATTCTATTTTAATAACCCTTGCCACCGCACTCCTTCACCCAGTGAAAGGGACTCTTAGTTCCACAATGTTTTATATTCATTTTAGAAGTACAGTATGCTGCTTCTAACCCTTTTTCTTGTGGAGGTATGAAAAGCTTCACATTCATGCACACGAAGAAGCAGGGCTATTAGCTTTATCCACTGTTCTAGAATAACATGTGATTTATGCCCATTGTTGCGATGTTTAATAAATTCAATCACTTGAGTCATGAAGCTGCCAGTTACTTTTTCCCTCCTCTGTACCTTTAGACCTCCTTTGACTTTTTTTCTTTTTTCTTTTAAACAGATCATTCAAGTGGCAGAAGATGCCATTTTTCCACACTATATTTTGTGTCCAAATATTTTAAGTCATTGTTTGTATGGCCTAAGAGTACTTTGGTTGGTCTAGCCGTGGCAACAGGAACTCTCGTGAAACGATATGCCTAGGAAAGTTTCTGACTGAATTTCCATACTGACCTGATCATGTTGGAACCTCATAGTCACGAAAGATTGCAGATGGTTAGCACTGACCAAACAGGACTGGGCACTTGGTAAAGGAAATAATGTTGGTAAAGAAAAGATTTTGAGGAAATAGTGATGTTCTTCTAGGGTCAATTATTTCTATATTGCTTTAGGCACTGCTTGCTTGGATATCACCTCTAGTAAAATGTCTCCCCAGCTCATTAGAGGTTGTTTCAGAAATCAGTTCATGGGATGCTTAGAAAACCAAGAGAAGGTGTCTGAATGTGGCAGCAAGCAAGGTAATAGTAGGCTGAGATTACAGAGTCAATTGGCAATTGAGAATAAAGTATTTCAGTAAGATTTTTTGCTTATTAAAACATTTAAGAAAAGCAATTGAATGGGAAAAGGGAATAATGTGCAGCAATAAGAAACTGTGCTGGGCTTCAATTGCCTAGGGCTTGGGTACTCTTCTAAAAGTAGTGAGATTTTTTTCCCTTTATCTCTGTCAATGCGTTAAATCTTTAGCTGTGGGCTGTTCTCTGAGTGCTCCTTTCTCTGAAGTTAGGTTACTGCTGACTGGGGAACAGTAGTTTCATTAGAAGCACAAAACAGTGGGGAAAGTCAGAGAAGGTTTAATTAGCACTTAAAAAGTTCTTTTACATTGCTTGCAATTTACTGGTGTTCCTTTCTTCTCTGGTAAGGACATCTTTGATTGCAATATTCCAGCTTCGGAATGCTCCCTCCTCATCAAATGCAAATATTTCATAACCTTCCTTGTATGCCCACACTTGGCCAATAAAGAATTCTATTCTATTCTGGTGCCAGATCAAAATATTTTCAGGCATTGAAGAAATGTGAGCAGGTTTGGCAGAATTTGAAAGAATCTCAAAAGCCACTTAGTCCAGTTCATTACCATCAATGAAAATCATTATTGAAGTATCCTTGGGAAGGAGTTATCCTGCCTCTGTTAAAACCCCTTTACAATCTCTATAGCTTTTCAAGATAATCCATTCTAATGTCCAATTGCTTGTTTTATCAAGAAGTTCTTACTAATATTTAGTCAAAGAGCTTGTCCACACAGTGATTCAAGCAGTTAAAGCTGAATCCACTTTTTCCTGCCACTGGCTTCTTAGGGGAATACTGTGATGATTCTGTGACAAATCAGATATCTATAAATGACATGTTGCCAAAGGAATCTGGGAAAATTAGGAAAATATTCTGCACAAGATTTAAGCAAGTAACATGTTTACACTCAGGAAAGCAGTTGCCTTAATACTTTTTTAAAACCACAAAAGTTTCACAAATACTTCTTACCTTATGAACACCTTAGAGATACTAGAAGGGTCTAAAATGTTCCAGAATCTAATTCTTAGATCATATTGATAAATAGCAACATCCATGGCAACATGCAGAAGGTCACAAGATGATCCAGAAATGACAGGGTTTCATTTTTATGTTATTAAAAGTGTCTGTTGCCTGCAAGTGTAAGTTTGGTGGGATTTTTGTCACCCCCATCAAGAAACAGAACACATGTGCCACAACCAAAACTGGGAAGCCAATCAATTCCCTTCTTCATTTGAGAAAAAATAATCTCAAGATGAACAGGTAAGGTTAATATTGGCCTTTGATTCTTTGGATGAGAATTTCTATTTAGAGCCTCTTGACTGAAACGTAGATTCTCAGACACAGCACTCTAATAAATATGTTACAGCTCATACAAGTGTTTCTCAATCTTGGCAGCTTGAAGAGGTGTAGACTTGGCTGTGGAATTCTTGGAGTTGAAGTCCACATCTCTTCCAGCTGCCAAAGTTGAGAAACATTGGCTCACACCTTAAAACACCTATCTTTTTAGGCTTTCAGAAAACTGTAAAATCCTGCCTTTCTCACAACTGGTGGGCTAGGCTGAGGTGTGAGCTGGAGGCTCTATGGTCTGGTGCCCAAGAAGAAAGGTGCTCTTGTTTTTGCCCCTATTTTTTAATTAATTCTTATCATTATATAATAAAAGTGGCCTTATGAGTTCATCAGTTATATGTACATACAAATATAAAATATGACCATGTACCTGCCAATAGGTACATTCTATTCCATGATCCTTTCTTATATTTCCAGTAATATATTTTTTATGGCTTTTTCAGACTGGACTTTTTTGTTGCCTTTTGTTGCCTTCACATTTAAAACCAGAAAAAAACAATTTAGATCAGAAAACATCCAAATAATTAGATTTCAAGCAATACCACATAACTTGTCTCTCCAGATAGCAATGTATCTCTATATTTAGGTCAAAATTCCTAATCCTTTTTTGTCAACAAATAGGCAAGTTTCAGAAAAGGGAGAGCGACATGAGATCAGATAGCTGGTATACAGTGGATAATAGAGAAAGCAAGAGAAAACAAGAGATTATCTTTCTTCTGTTGACTTTGTGTAGAACACACCATAATGTGAAACATATAAAGACTTATGGGCTATTGCACTGAGAAATCTTTGCCAGGAATAGAAGCTACTGGAAGAACTTAAGGAGCAGAATGGTTTAGAATGAAAAAGAGGGTGAGATAAGATTGTGCATTGCCTCATCATTGTTCAACTTATATAAGAAGTAAATTTAAAAAATGGTAAGATTGAAAAACCTGATACAGCACCCCAGAATTAAAATAGCAATCAAAATATATCGGTCCGAGATATATGAGTGGCTGCGGTACCATTTTGTTAGTTAAAAGTAAAGAAGACATGGAAAAGCATATTATGAAAGTAAAAATACAAACTGAAAAATATGGGGATGATGTTAAATATTAAGAAGACAGAGTAAGGTTATCTTGCATGCTTAGTGAATCTATAGTGAAGCTTATTAGTAGAAATGAAGATGGCAGGTAAATTACTCGAATGACTTTTGAAATGCTATGAAAAGTATAAGTTAGGATGGTGTTTGTCCATATAGTCACCATGAAGTTTTAAATTGTACCTGTCTATTTCATAGATTTATATTCCACCTTTCGTTCAGAAGCTCAAGGCACTTTATGCACTATTCCCACCTCACAATTTCCCTATAATAATTGTGTGTAATAGTTTGGGCCAAGAGAGACTGAAAAACACAAACTTTAATCACTATGCCTTTTGCTAATCTTTGTGGTTTCTAAGCCTCATTGACTTCTGTCAATCTTAGCCTCATGAAATATCCAAAATAATTGTAGCCTTAAAGCTGTTGTCACCAAATATAGGCGGGCTATTAGTTAAAACTGCTTAGAGATGTCAAATTGCCATTTGTTTCTGGAATAGATTAGTACAGCTGGACCTCTAGAATTTATATAAAACCTAATAGATGTCTGAGATATTATATACTTATTTTTGTTTCCCTGGAAATTGCTAGACTCATAAATGTTCAGAGTTGTCTTCTGAGAATGTAGATAAGTGAACCAAGTAAAACACTGATACATAGCACTCAATGTTTACTTTTCTTTTAAATATAGAGAAAATACAAAATATTTTGGTGACCACAACAGTTTTGATATTATTTGTGTCTCTCCAGACTACTGTCTGTTCTCAACATTGCCTAGTAAGAGGAAACAATGGGAGAAAGGGAACTAACAGATTTCATTTTCTGTCTTCTGCATATAGCTTTTTGGGGGGAAGGGGGAGGAGGGTAGGATGGAATTTTTACAAAACAATCAAAAGCACTGGGTACCAGGCAGTGGTGAAATCTAAAATTTCAAAACATAAAGCTATAAATATGTCACATAAAATTTGCTTCCAAGCATAAAGTTTGCCAGGAAGCAAACTCACAAAATTAACTCACAACACACACCATTGTAAATATTGTTTTTTTTTTAATTTAAAAAGAGCAACTTTACCCCAAATCAGGCAAAGCAGGCAGGCAGATTGAGTTGCTCACAGAGTCACAGCTCTATCTTTCTGCAATCTGCTGCCTCAGCCTACCCTGCACTGAGAAATACTTTCAACCCTGGGAATCCATCTCCATTCAACCAGCAGGCATTTTCAGAGGCTGAAATTCCCAGGGTGAATGTGGAAAGCGGCGGGAACCAGGGGGGGGGGCAGCTAGCTAGGCCACGCGGGGACACAGCGCCAGGTGGGAAGCAAAGTAAGCGGCGGCGGTAGGCAAGCTCCGGGGACCGTGGGGGGGCAGCTAGCTAGGCCGCGCGGGGACGCAGTGCCAGCTGGGAAGGGACAGGGAGGGAAGCAGCAGCAGCAGCTTACTTATGCAGGAAGGCAGGCAGATCAGGAGCAGTTAGGCCTCAGACACATCCTTGTGGGAAGGCAGGCAGAGACACTGAGGCGGGGTGAGCGGTGATGGGCGGGGCCAGCCGGAGGTGATATTTGCCAGTTCTCCGAATCAATCAAAGTTTTCCCTACCGGTTCGTGTGAACTGGTGTGAACCGGCTAGATTTCACCTCTGTTAATATTCCTTCTGTCTTCTGTTTTCCTCACAACAACAACCCCATAAAATGGATTGGGGAGAGGGAAAGAGTGATTGGCTTTCCTGCCTAAAGTGAGGCTAAAATTCAGTCTCCCAATTTCTAGGCCACCAACTACACTCCTTACTAGTCTAATTTCATGCAGAATGCATATGCATATATATATATATATATAAAGTGTATATATTTGAGTGCGTGTATGCATACATGCAGAAGCAGGCTGCTCTTGCTTTGGCAAGAGGTTCGCTGGTTGCATGTGCGCATCCGCTTTGGGACTCGTGCAAAGCTGCAGGGAGGCAGCTGATGATGACAATAGCTCCGGTGAGTACAGCAAGGGCATCGCGGAGGTCACTTGGGCAGCATGGGTGGCGGAAAGGTGAGCTATTTAGCAATAGCTTAGGGTAAGGACAGGTGGGCGGGCCCAGCCAGAGCTCACAGCAAGAGGTTCGCCCGAACCTCTGCGACCATGCAGCAGCCCACCCCTGCATACATGCTTTTGTGCACTTTAGAGCCTGAGAAGTAATAGCAATAGCATTTAGACTTCTATACCGCTTCACGTTGCTTTTACAGCCCTCTAAGCGGTTTACAGAGTCAAAAGAGGTTAAGAAACAATTTTAAGGGATGTATACCAGGCATAGGTACAAGTATATGGGAAATAATTTTATAATAGATCCTATAAAATCAGAAAGCTAGAGTTAATTTTGAAAAAAAAATAGATGCCATTTTCTTCTAAATCAAGTTCCCCAAATTCTAAAAGTGGCCTCTAGTCTCTCTTATTTAGTTTTAAGTTTAGCATAATCTATGTCATGATTGTCCAACCTTTTGGCTTGCATGAGCCTAAGTGAAGAGGCCACATATAAAGTATATAATATAGTGAATGTATATAAATCACATAATGTTAAAAGTTTGCAAACTTGTGGGGCCACATTACTAGCTGTTCAGGTTTGGACATACCTGATCTACACACTAACAATATTTCAGATTATTGGGTAGTATAAGATTTTGCGCTCACATGGTTGGAATTATTATATATAGAATCATTTATGCTTTCATACTCCTATTGTGAAAAATTTGTGTAAAATTGCAGTTGCTAAATTTGTAAACTATTTTCTAATTATAAAATCTCAGACAAAATGCTTTTTAAATATAAATAAAGGTGAATTTTATAGAAACTGCACAGGTATAGAAAATTTTTGTAAGGTTTCAGCTTTATAAGTATGCATAGATACTCATTCAAAGAAAAGTTGGTTGTTTCTTAAGCTTATTTAATAGTTTAAATATAAGATATTTATTATTTTTGTAAATTATGTTTATTCTTACTGCTGCAAATAAGATTTACTCTTACCAGATTTACAGATTAGTTCTTTATTGATCACTTCTGTTTTATCATGAAGGTCAGCAGTAATGTACTTTAAAACTTTACTTTTTAATCCTTTTAAAATATAGCATTGATTGGTTTAATCCTTACTAATATGGGATTTAAATTGGTGTGTGTATATGTGTGTGAATTAATTTATGATCTACTAAATGCATTTATAGAAATAAACTCTGTGGACAATTGAATCTGCACTAAAAATAGTAGCAAATGGATGTATTACTAAAAAATAATATAAGAGTTTTTCATTTAGAAACGAGTGCAAGTTTTAACTATATAATATTTCTCTTGACCTTTCCTTTTCAACATGAGAAAATAAAGGGACTAAATTCAGCAGAAATTCATTCTAGTTTCAACATATTAGTTCAAACCATAGCTTGCACTAATAACAATTACAAAATTTAATTAGTTTTATTAATCAAGAAGTAATACAAGTAATTGTAAGAAGAGTAAGACTGTGAAATATGGATAAAAAACATATATACCTCTTGAGTTTTATTTCAAGACAATAAAATATACTTTAAGTGAAATTTGGTAATTTGCATTTCATTTTTGGGAAAAAAAATGGACCCCTACTTTGATTATAGTATTTCTATGGCTTCCTAAATTTAGTTCAGTTATTCTTCCATGGCTTGTGTCCAAAATCATCACAAAACTATATTTCTGTTCACAGAATTCAGGATTAAAGGTTGATTTGCTAATTCATCTCCATTATACACTATTCCCTAGTATTCTTTACATCTAGACAGCCAGGACTGGCTTTTTGTCTGGAGAGGGGCAGGGAGGGATGTGGGTAAAGCAAAAAACATAAAACTGAGTCTGCACACCTGATTCTGCAAACACAGTTCAGCTTACTTCATCAAAATCAAATCAAGTGATATCAATTAGGAAGAGTGATGTTTTGCAAGGAAATTGGAAAAAAATGTAAAGTTGGAAAATATGCACTAAAACAATTCACTTTATAAAAATCTACTTAGAATGCAGTTTTGCATAAATACTGAAACTGGGAAGTTTCATAAAAAGCTTTATCAGCATGTTTGTCATTTCTTGTCTGTTCATGAAAGGCAGTTCAAGAACATTTAACTTGTAGGTTATGATGACCCTTTTCTTAGCCACTCTGAATGTAGCATCATTCTCTAATTGGCTTACTTTGGTATTGAATTATTGATATTATCTTACTGAAAATTAAGTGCAAACTCTTCTCCATTCAAGAAGTTATGAAAATGTAATATGACTATACAGCATTTCTACTTCAAAAAAAAGTGCTTCAGAGCAGGCATGGATATGCACATAGCATCTGTCAGCCATATAAGGTAGGCCAGATCAAGAAACTAATATCATGTCAAAAACTACGTTTATTGGCACAGCTATAGTGACAGAGTCTTGTAAGTCTGAATGTTCTTTCCCTTTCTCTTACTTTATCTTCATTTGAATCAAGGAGAGGCTTATCTGAAACTTTTTCTTAGATTACTTTCTTGGAAAGGACTCAGGCCTTACTTACCTGATGGTTGCATTCATAGAGGCCTTTTCATCTGTCTTTCCAGGGCCTCTCCTTATGCTGTCAAATCATTTGTGAGCAACTTCTTAAACAAAATATCTTTTCTGGGACTACATGAAAGTTGTGATGAAAATTTCTCTTAAGTATATTTATGTTCTAAGATACTTAATTATTGTACAGGTAATCCTTGATTTACAACCACAATACAGCCCAGAATGTGGATCATATGTGGATCAGAATGTGGTCATAAGTTGACACTACATGACTGGACTTGTTTTACAGTCATTTTATGACAGTCATACAATGAGTCATAAGTCTGTCTATGATACATCTGTTCACTCATCTGAAATATTTGGAGTGGAGGTTTTAGTGGAAAGCTCTCCCCAGCCTTTGGCATGTATCTTAGATACAGCTGCTCTGTTATATGTTTCTCTTTTAATCACTTTAGCAATACTGAAGAGCCTTCTTTTAATTGATTTTAATAGCTTTTTTCATGCTACTTTCATTTTTATTCCATATGATCTTTTTTTTCTACAACAATCAATTTATGAAAATATAAAGTTGGTTTTAACCAGCTAATTAAAATCTCAGCCAAATCATGCTTTGTTTTAATTGGTATGTAGGTTGACTTGTTCCAATCGTTTTGATCATAATCTCTAAATTTGCTGGCATGGCTTAGAATCTTTACTGATTCTTACTGTATTTATTTATTATATTATTATATTTTTATGCTACTTATATTACTTTTCAATAAGTAACTCAAGATGGCTGTTACTAATATTTTTGTATCTACTAATAGCAATAACACTTAGACTTATATACAACTCCATAGTGTTTTACACCACCCTCTAAGCGGTTTACAGAGTCAGCATATTGCAACAATCTGGGTCCACATTTAACTAATTTTAGTTCCCATTATAATTTTCTCATTTTTAAATCATATGTAATATAACATTAACATTTAATAATAATAACAACAACATTGCACAGCTACCGCATTTCCGAACCTATGCATTTGCATAAAACAAGGTATTCTTTATATTATAATGTTGTTGTTATCTCTTTTATTCATTAAACATTTTTAAATGTTCAGTTGACTGAGTTTCATGTTTAATGAATAAAAGATAACAATATCAACAACATAATATTAAGAATACCTTGTTTTATGCAAATGTGTAGGTTCGGAAATGAGGTAGCAGTGCAATGTTCATAATGTACACATTTTATTGAAGTTTAATTTCTTAACTTTGAAGATAACTTTTTGAACACACACACACACACACACACACTCACACTGAGTCTAATTTCTGTTTGTTTGTTTATTCATTGATCAGGCTTATATTGCAGCTTTAGTTACAAACTGACTCAAAGTTTCAAATATATCAGTCCAGTAAACTAGGAACCAATTCCAACTAAATCATATTACTGTACTCCAAGGAATAATCATACCAAAATAACTTTTACTTAATGCAGTGAATTATTCAATTCATTAGTATATATACTTTTATTTCTTCTTCCTGTCTGTACTCTTTTTGTTAGGGTTTCCACATCAATATTTTTCTATCAAACATAAATAAAACGATACTCTAAAGCCTTGCAATTCGGAATCCAATAGTGTGCCTTTTGTAATGTTCAGAATTTTAATGCATTTTAGTACTAATTCAGCATGGCCTATGTACTCCTCGGGAAAGGTCTTTAAAAATAGGATTAACTTCTAGAGAATGCATTAGCAATGCCATAGAAATAGGCAAAGCTCCAACTTGCTTAATAGATTGTGCCATGATTCAAATCCTTCTAACATCCCCTCTTTTTTTTATTGACAGTTTTTCATTAAACGTCCAGAAGCATTCGTATGTTTAAGAGTTAGATGGTTTGCATAAACCTAGGCTGATCTCATATTCACTTTCTGAAATTAATTCAATACTGCTTTACATGTTAATCCACAAAGGATTGATTTTTGCAAGGTCAGAGCAGTCTCAGAAAATGAAAGAAAAACTCCACTTAAAACAACTCATTTCAGTTCCCAGAACAACATATAGCTTCTTTTTCATCGTGGCACTGAGCCAGCTGTAGAAGACTTGTTCCTCCTGCAGAATATATCAAACAGCATTGTTTGATGTGAGCCACCGAAAGTTGAACTAATTAAATTTAGCTTCATTAATCAGTTGCAGTTTGTAAATTGCTATATTTGGAAAGCCTGCAAGATAATAGACTTGTCTATTTTGGACCAGAAGTCTTAATAACCAAATGATTCTTCAGCGGAAATATAAGCAGAGGTTCACAATTTACTATTATTTAAATGCATAGTTGCTAATACAGAAAATAATTATTTGCAAGAAGTACACAATATGCTCCAAGTGGATATTTATTCATTAAATATTCTTTTCAGGTATAGCACTGTTCACAATGATGGGGAGGAGGTAACTGATAACAGTATTGCTACAAATGTGTAGCATTTTAATAAAATAAAACAATAGAACTAATCCATTGTATTTGTAAGTATGCTTAAAAATAAATGTTTATTCAGGGAAACTGACCAAATAGGAGGAGGAAAATAAGTTGGATATATTTGCCATCTTGAGTTACTTGTAAAAATAATAAAAGTGGGATACAAATAAATAAATGTTTTAAAATGCTTAATTTACAAATTAATCCTACCCAAGGAGCTTACATGGTCAGTTATTTGTGTATGCTTGTGAATATACATTCTTTCTTGTGTATATACATTCATAATTATTTTTACAAAACAATAACCTAACATATGTTTGAGCAGGGATTTTCACGCAAGTTGCATACCAATTTCCAACTGCCATATAACGGAAATGTTTATTTTATATAAAATATCTGGAGGTATTTACCTGATAGACTAGTCACTATTCAAAACAAAATGCTGAATTAGATTATAGTACTTTTCCTTTGATCACATATGTTTATTTCAATATTTTATAAAGTATATTGTTTATGAATAACACTTTTTAATTATTGCAAATAAGTATTAATTCAATATAATATTGGTGGTTATAAAAAGTTTGGAATGATTGGCATGAAATTTAGAAGATATCAAATGAAGGCTATCATTCTTTAAAAGTGGAAGACTTCTTAAATAATGCTTGAATCTATAAAAAACTAGTATCTTGACTTTGTAAAACTGAAGAAAATACCATTCTTATCTATTTGCATCAGAAAGAGCAGAATTGTTAGTTGCACTGTATGAGGACATATTATCATCCTGAGGTTGACCTATAGTTTCTGGATTTGCTTTTTTCCCATTTTTAAATAGAAAATCCATTTCCCAGTAATTCCCAAGGAGTTCCTTCAACATTCTTGAATATAATATATCTGGATCTATGCCCTGAAAATTCAGTGCTTTAAATGCATCTATATATTGTTTCCTGTATGTTTTCAAGATTCTCTTGTAAGAGGAAGACCACAGTCAAATAGGAATCAGATAGTTTGTCTTGTCTCTATCACCCATTAATAAATCAGTAAATCAACATATTTCTGAAGCTGCAGACTAAAGGCTTGCTTCTTTTTTTTCTTCTTCCTTCAAACAGTAAAAACAATGTTTCTTGTTTTTAGCATCCTTTACATGCAGAACTAGTGGATTTGGAGGCAAGAAGTCAAGAAGTACTAATAGGTGGAACTAAATAGCTTTCTCCATTTCCTTTTTTGAAAGGTCTTAATTGTGATAAACCCTAATCGTCCCTTATTCACAACTTCCAATGAGATGCAAGGGTTATTTGTTACATTTCTGTCCTCCTACAGTATTAATTTTGGAGAGCATTTTATAAAATGGGTGAAGTCGATTTATATTTCACATAAGGCACACATTATTATTATTGGAAATCTAACAAAATATGAGATTTTAAAAGGAACACGACAGGGCTACCCACTCTCTTCCGTTCTTTTATTCTTGAAATTCTGGATAGAGACAAAGACAGGATGAGAGGATTGTGGGAGTAAAAAATAAATTTAAAAGTTATGAAATTTTGCAGAAGATTCGATGATAGTTTTGGTAGATCTTTGAAAGGGAGTTGAGATATTAAAAGGTAAAGTCAAAGAATTTGGGGTCTTAGCAGGTTTCAAGATTATTAGAAAACAAAAAAAATTGAAGATACAAGATCAAACAGAACTGATCAAAGAGTTAAAGTACTTGGTCAATGCTATGGTAAGTATCAATTGTATGTTGTTTCAAAATAACTATATTAAGGCATGGAATGAAGTTAAGACATCTATGTTAAGATGGGAGAATATACAACTGTCATTGTTGGGGAGAATTTCTATGATTAAGATGAATATTTGCCAAGAATGTTATTTTTGTTTTAAGCAATACCTGTTTTGGCAACTGATGCACCAATTAAACAACAGCAGAAAAATATACTTATATTTGTGTGGCAGGGGAAAATAACACCAATTAAATATAAGGTGTTACAAGAAATAAAAGAAAGAGGATGATTAGGCTTACCTGATTTGAAATTATACTTTGCAGCTTGTTGTTTAGTTGGACAAAAAAGTGGGTGCTGCTGAGAAACAGAAGGCTTTTGGCAATCGAAGGACATGACTTAAGATTTGGGTAGCGTGAATATTTATGGTATGACAAAGCTAAGGTTAATGTAGATTTTAAAAATCATTTTATTAGACTTGCCATACTGAAAATATGGAATAGATATCAGATTGTGTCCAAAATATTTTTGTGGCTCTCAGCTGAACAAGCATTTTATAGAAGAGAAATGATAAGTAAACACAAATGGCTAACTTAGTGTGACATATTAGAATTTTAATAAGGAGAATGTAAAATAAAATAAAATCTCCCC
>JANHFL010003237.1:262800-288115 GCA_032468155.1 Oxyrhabdium leporinum | reverse complement strand
CGACTCTACCCCAAATTAAGAGTTTACATGGTCATAAAAAGAGAGTAATGTAAAATAAATTTAAGAGATATGATGACAAAGGAATACACTTATCAATGATTCACTTACATACAGTTATTAGAAAGATTCGCGGAAAGGACCTTTGGTTTTGAGCAGTGTAAGACTGAGTTTGAAGTAGAACTGTGAATAAACGATGAAATGTTACTGCTAAAATATATAAATTTCTATTGAAATTTGACTCAGAAGAACAAGTGAAAGAATGTATGGTAAAGTGGGCTAAAATTGGTAGCAGTATGCAAATGGAGCAGTGGGAGAAAATGTGAGTGAATGACTGAAATTTACATAATTCTAAAGAAAATTTCTATAGAATGATGCATTGTTTGTAGATGTCACTACAGAAACTATCTAAAATGTAGTTACAAATTTATATTGAAAATGTTGTACAAGAGAGGAAATTTATTATTGGTAGAGATGCAGAAAAGCCAGAAAATATTGGACTCAATTATATATACTAAAAGAAAAGATTTAAAGATTAATATTTAATTGAAATCAGAGTTTTATTTTAGACTGATTGATAAGCATTGGAAAAAAGTCCTTGAACTTTGTTTTTATACATGACAATGTAGCAGTTACTAATACAAATTCAGACTTAGTAGTATGCAGCTTTCAGCTCCTCTGCTTAAACAATGTCATCTTTCCAAAATCAAAGGTGATTTTGACTTCTATACATTTTTGCTTTATCATTGGTCAGAGGGCTAAGAACTTGGCTCCCATGAGATAGGAAACTTAGCTTCTCCTGGATCTACAGATAGTGAAGTGAAAGGCAGAATATTTGTGGTCTCAACAATTGTTCAAGACCAAGGGTTATTGGAAACTATATATCCTATCCCTCAGGAAGATATCCTGACAAAAGGAAGAACATTTGACTTCTTACATTATCAGAGAAAGAGCAGCTTCAAAGAAAATATTTCACTCTCCTTGCCTTCCAATGACAATTGCCCTCGGAGTGCCAGGTTATTCTGTCCAAATGTATTCATCAAAGAAGAGCCACCAATCCCACTTTCGTCCAGCACATCACTAGGAAAGATCAGTCTAACACCCGAAAAATATAATTGACATCTTCAAGGCTATATTCAAAACCAATCATGAAGAAGTCTTTTCTCTACATCCCTTCCTTGAGTAATTTGTCTTCACGGTTTTCAAGTTCCTTTTTTATTTATTGCTGGGAGTCACTGTAAATAAACAATGAGATTATTATGTGGCACATATATAATAAATGGCAAACTTTTAAAAAGAAGTGAAAGCAGCTTTAAACTTTGCATAAAAAAGATCAAGTGGAACGTATTCATCATTGCCTTTTTTATGTTTATGAAGTACTGTTGGAGGGAACTAACATGACAAACATCAAAAGTATGATTTATCACCTGCTCCTGTTAGTCTAACTCACTATACAACCATTTCATTCTACTGCTTGTATTGCTCAGGTCACTGCTTTAAAACTACAGTATTTATGATTCAGAAGCTAAATAAAATCAGCAGCAGCCCACTTAACATGAATTTATATGATATTCACAATTGATTCTTCATGAAAACATTGTAATAAAATGTTTCCGTAAAAACTAGATTTTTATCTAATTTTATAAGGTTGTAATTCATTTATAGAGGATATTATTAGCAAAAAAATGATATGAAATAACTCAGTCCTACCTCTTTTGTTTTGGTTCTATCTCTATAGTCCCCAGCTGCATTATCTAATCCCAATGAAGAAAATTAAGTCAATGTAAAACTATACTTTGTTTTTTTACAGAGAGGTCACGAATAGTCTGTCTTCCCTTGGTAGCCACCAGTATTCCTATTACACTTCATTTATATAGTTGAAGGACTCAGGAGAACCAGCTGGGCTCCCTGTCTGCGCTCATCAAGTGTTAATTTCTGAAAGAGGTATTGCTGTCATGAACAAGTGCTGAAGGTACTCTGGTGGTCCTGCCAAACAACAAGAGCTCTTAATTAGTGCCAATGTTCAATCAGGCTGCTTAACCTGCCACAGAGCTGAGAAGGTCATGTTCCTTCCTTCAGCACTACCAACAGAAAATACCTAAGAACAGTCCCCAAGTGTTTCTTTTACTTTAAGAATAAGTTGCTAAAGTAACATGGCATTTTTTTTGGAGGATGATGCACAAAGAATAGTATATCTGTTTTGGAAAACAAATTTCTACTGTAAATTTTTTCAGAGGAATAGTTTTTATACATTTATCATTATAAATGCATTTCTTAATTCTCAGCTATTTCTGATTTTAATTTTGAGTATTTAAGTAAACAAATGTATGTTAGTTGCTGAGCATTATTTTGCTCCTGTTTATAGACAATAAAATTATAGAATTAAAGCAGTAAGTATCTTTCCTTATTAATTCTTTGTATGTTTCACAAATTAATGTATTTTATTATCATATCATGAATTGGGGGGGGGGGTTTATAGAAGTTGATAACTTCATAGGAATAAGCTTTTCCCATAATGAATTTAGAACTGTGGCAGACTAGTACTATTTACTTTGAGGGCAGAAATTCTTTTTCCACTTTCCTAAAATTACTATTTATCTCTAAATATTTGTACAGGAAAATGAAATTTTACTGTAAAAATTTCATTTCAGTAGATTTAATAAATTTAATCTTAAGGAGTTTCAGGTTTAACCACCACTAAGTGGTGTTGGTGGTGTTTTTTCTGGTAAAATGAAGAAAGGACTAGACCAAGAACATTCATGGTTTTTTTAAACCATAGAGTAGCAATATTTTTGATACATATTGTTTGTGGCTTATTTTCCTTTAAAAAATATAAAAAGGAAAAACAAGAGCAGTACTTGTTATTTTGCACATTAATTAAAATAGATTGAATACACCCAATGTATCTTTGTGTCTTAGAAAACTTGATGTTTATATTGGAACTTTTGCATTTGCATTACAATTTTAGCATACATTGGCCAAGGGTTGCCACCCAAAAATGAATATATGCCCGAAGTCCCATTGATGTGCTTAATTAATTTAATTAATAAATAATTTGGAGAGCAGACTTTTAAACTACCAGTTTACTACATATTTGTTGCACTCTAAGTGTCAACATAAATGAATGGTTTATTTGATTTTTAACCATTTTTGTCTGGATACCCTATAAATGGCTAGACTCTATATATATTGCATTGTAAGAGCCACCTCGGTAGCTATAAATATGAGAGTTTGTAAGACAGTTCTGTTTACAAAACTATGTGCATTGTAAAAGAGTGCCACGTCTTTTCTTGAGTGACAATACATTGGAATGCTTTCTTGTGCAGGTGGATAGATGGCATGTTAATCCTCTTGTATATGCATGCTTATCATGGCAACCATACTATTCTAATAGCTTTACACAAGGGTAGAATAATTTAATGTATCTGTTAAAGCTTGTTTGCCAACATTCTTACAAAACTGAATGCATTGTAGTTTTCCTCTCATTATTTTCATTACTTCCAGTTATGATTTTACATAATAGATTATTTTTATTATAAGGAAAAGGGGATTTAGATTAGCAGTGCTTATATAGTTCACTAACAATTTATTGAACTGCCTGGAAATAAATATGCTACATCTAATATATATGTTGTTTCTTTTCATCTTTGATTCCTGATGTTACTTCTCTTATGTACTTTTACTACAGTGGAAAATGGATGCAGTAATAAAATATAGAGGAGGAAGTCTATTTTCAAGCAATCCCCCTAAAACGTCTCTGTTGAAAACTGCATCCACTTGTATCTATTTTTTTTAATATTGTCAGTAATGGCATTATAGTATAGCAGTCATACTATCTAATATACTAGAAATACGGCATACTGTTCTTGTATTCCTTTTTTGGGTATTGGTGTTCTAACTTTTGTGCTTCCAATTTTCTGACATATTTTTATATGTTTACTAAGAAATGTTGTATTATAAGTTCATTGCTAGTGATACTTATTTTCTAATAAATCTGTTTAAATATTAAATATTACTACATGAGTGTGCAGCTTTTACAGGTCACAGGTTAAATCATTGGAAAGGTGATGATTTCATACCGAGCTTAATTAACAATAGGATCAGAAACAGGAAGCCTCTGGAAGACAAATAACTCCTATTTCTCTTATTAAATATCCACAAATGATCCCAAATGGCTCCAAATTCTCTGCTGTGAGATGAGCAACTACATATTTCACATAAATACATGGAATAAAACAAAGCATCAGTACATTTGGCATAAAGTCTCTCACTTCTAAGATGCATTGTAATGTACAACAATTTGAAGAAAATAATTTTGAAATCTTTAAAATATAATGATAAAAATTATTTCTATCACCCAGTTTTGTTTCTTTAAAACCATCTAAAATGTAATCTTATCCTTACATCGCTGCAGAATCATAAAAAAACAGGATAAGTCTTTAGGAGTATATAGGAGGTTATAGGAATATATTCTTTATTGGCCAAGTATGATTGGACGCACAAGGAATTAAAACAGCAGCGTCGATTTCATACAGAGAAGTCAGATCACTGACATATCGGACTTTCTGTGGTTCTAATTCTAATTTTAAGTAGGAGGAAAAAGCCATCTATAGAAGTCTAAAAATTAGTGAACTTGGTGGAATTTCATTCACTTAATTTGTTTTGGTCTAGTGGTGAAGACACCAAGCTAGAAACCAGGAAACTATGCCAGTCACTCTCTTTCAGCCATACTCACCTCACAGGATTGCTGTTGTGGGGAAAATAGGAGGAGGAAGGGCTACTAGATATGTTTGCCATCTTGAGTTATTTATAAAAATAATAAAGGCAGAATAAAAAATTCCCCCCCCAAAATAACTATAGGATACAAGTATTTTTGTGGAAAGTGCTAAAGGGATTTGAAGTACCGGTAGTACAAGTTAAAAAGTTTTGCTTGGTTCTATCATTTTTTTTTACTAGTAGAAAATCATAATTCTTAACAGTATTTTAATATAAAATTGCAAATAGAAATCGTTAAAGTTCTAACTTAATATTCAAAAAAACTCCAACTCTAACAATTTCTATATTACCAGTTACTAGAAATTTCCAATGGAGTACATACAATTATTTCATTTATTCTTTATGTATTGTTTAAATACATGAATAAATAAATATTTTCTTTAAAAAATGAACAGGTAAAATAAAATAAATTATATGAGGTTTTACTTAATTTTTAATACATAAACCTATAAATTTCCTCATTTTTCTATTGTCATAGAGGTCAGAAATAATAGTATAATGTAACTATTTTGTTATGTAATATACATATACATAATTGAACTCATAATTAGAATATCGTAACTATGAAATGAAAATCAGATTTTTAATTAATACATTCAGTCAAAGTTTATATACTAGTTTATATAGTTTTATATAATACACACACACACACACACACACACACACACACACACACATATGATTCCTGTAAAGAACACTTGCATTCTATTTGACCTAAGTTATTTTAGGCAAAATTACTGTTTTGATACCTTCACAGACACAATACCATGTTAAGCCTAGAACAGATGATTGTTTACAGTTGCTCATTTTAGTTTAAAAAACCTGTAATTTTGAAAAATGCATAATGCACAAGGAATTTATTATACCCTTGGAGCCATGTGACAATGATTCTACGATTATCTCAGGTAGTATAAGTAAATCTCTCTAATGCTTCAGTCTATGTATTAGCAGCTTCTCTAAAATGTATCCCTTCTTACAGAATTTCTTCTTGGACTTTAGTAGGACAGGGCTCCAGCCACATTATGCATTATGTTTCTTTAATCTTTCTTTAATCACCTAATTCTAAAGTGCTCTGCTGTTATTATAACTATTTTTCTTTTTCTCAGTCTTCTTCCTTAGACTTGTGGCATGCAATTTGCTTCTTAACACAGAACCTCAACAGGGAATAGAGAGTTGCTTCAGCTAAACTTATAATATGTCTATCGCAGTATGTCCGTATTTAAATTAGATTTTCTTTATTGTAACACAAATGTGGCATTGAAATACGTTCAGTTTAAATATACACAGCATTTATGAGACAATGTCAAATGTAAATAAATATAAAATTATATAAGAATCTTCCAATTCCTAATGCAACCAACTATATCCCCAACAATAATAGTTGATTGTAGATGGTCTCAATAAGCAGTTCAGGGTAGCCAAGAGAACTGGTGATCAAGCTCTGTTTAACATTAGAACATTTGGCAATTGCTTAGAAAAATTATTCCAATTAATATTTGCACTGACATAAGAAAACATTACAATACTACTTCTATAGCTCAGTTATTTGTAATAACTAATTGCTTTCAAAATAATTCCTTTTATAATGTGAAAAACAGAGCCATGCTGAAGATACATTCAAAATCATTTTTATCATGTGCTATATGCTTTATATGTCTTTTATCTAGCCTGGTATCATAAAACATCACTCCTTAGACCTGTTATCTATAAAACATCACTCTTTTTCTAAATTTTCTAAAACTCAGAGATTATTTTGTATACCATTCTAGTTTATTGTCAAGAGCCACTTGGTATAGTAAAGACATTGGGCTAAAAACCAGGAGACGGTAAGTTATAGTCCTGTAAGGACCTGCCTCAGCTATCTTCTCAGAAAAGCATAATTCTTGAAGCAAGTGGCATTTCAAAAGGAACTTTTACTGAGAGAAAGTCAGGCGAAGTCTGAAATTTGTGCGCGAAGCATTAGGCTAATTTTTCCCTTCAACCCCCACCCCCAAACCCCATGTCCACCAGTGGCCATAGGATGCTGCAAAGGAGTTTTGAGAACTCGGAGACAGGATGGTGATAATAGGTCTTCCTCGGGCACCGCGACCTTGGTAACAGGCTGGAACTGGCTGAGATGGAGAGTCTATCCAGATGGCCCATCCCCCCTCCTAATTCCCAAGCAGTTACAGCAAAAGCGAAAGTATGCAAAGCATTCAATCCACAAAGCTTCCCCCCCTCCCCTTCAGAGTGTCAGTGCTCCGACAGGGACCTGACACCTGCCTTAGGAACAAAGTCAGCTGAGTGACCTTAGGTCAGTTACTTTCTTTTAGCCTTAGGAAGGAGGTAATGGCAAATGATTATTATATTATAAGACACAATTGAACAGAAGAAAAAAAATAGTTTATGTATGCATCTTTGGCATTAAATTGTATGTTTGTGTGAAAATGGGGTTTTCAACTTTTCATAATTTAAATTTAAGTCTCCCTGGTAGTTTTTTCCTATTAAATAAATTTTATTTTCTCTCCAATTTTAAGATTATAGTGTATTATGAAGGCTTAGTATTATCCAGATACTATAATTATTACCCCACCCCTTTTTTTATATATTTTATTATATAAAATACAAAGAAGAAAAAAAATTAGGAAATTAAGGGAGGAAAAAGCTGGGAAAAGAGGGTGTGAGATATAAGGGGAAAGAGAAAAAGAAAAGGGGGCATTGACTTCCAACTCTTAGCACAGTACAAGATAAACACACACTAACCTCAACTTTTGCTTTTACATATTAATATATAAATAGCCATTCCTATAACACCAAATCTTTCTAATCAACAAAACCAAGGTCAACATTTCATTTGTTTTCTTCACAAGCACAAATTCGAGAAGTGATATCCAAATAAGAACATATTTTCTTCTTTAAATAAAATAATTTAACCATTCCTCCTTTGTCTTCCTTGCTATGTAAATAATGCGCATTTTATTTGCACTTAATTATCTTTGTGAACTGTCACTATTTTTATTTACAAAATTTATGCATTCTTTCAAATTCTTTGACCTTACTGAAAAAAAAGGAGGAAAACCCCCAAAATACTAAAGTTTTTTTTAAATACTGTTTTTAAAATCAATACTTTCTAATTCATCTTTTTCTTTGACTTCTTAACATACAAGCTTTAAAGTTCAGTATTGCATTTAGATCCCTCCCTTCAAACTACCGTTATAGATTTTTTTCTTTTATAAGCATCCTTTTTAACATAGAGTTTTTCTTTAAAGTGGTACATCATTTTCTTTAACTTACTCTTAATACAGGCACTCTCAAATATATTTTCAATAGCTTTTCCCTACTTTAAGAGTTACTTAAGCATTATATATATGTAAAAAATACATTTTCAAATTTTGGATTAAACCTTTCAGTTGTGAATATCAAGCAGAGAAAAATACATCCTGATTCCAGTTAACTCATTAAGTTTAAGTCACTCCTTCCAACTTATCTTCATGGAGTAAAATATTTTTCTTCTCAGGAAGTTTTATCAAAGATTTATAGGCCTTTCTTTTTATCATGAGATCCTCAACTTTATTAATGTCCTTAAAGAAAAAGTCCCAAATTTGTCTTTTTTCTCGACACTCTTCTTTCAGTTGTGTTGAGAGGTTTACATTTGAACCATGGTGTGAAAGTTAATATCCAGTTCTTCCAAAACTGCGATAAACTCCTCTGCATTTTCAGCTATTGTGAAGTTGCCTTGGCAGTTTGTTAACATTCTCCATATGTTTGCATCTCAGAAGTAATTTGAGAGGATTTTTTATCATTAGAAAACAGCTGGTCAAGAAATTGGCGTATTTTATTTAAATATATATTCAAATATATCTCTTTGCTCCACCATCTTGGCTTCCCCTTTTAATCAAAATCAGAAGATTTTAGCCACCCACAGCTAAGAAGATCAAGCTACCAGTTACTACAATAGTAAACTAAAATCACAGCTTTCAATCTTTATTTTTCTCCATCAGCTTTTTTTCCCCTCAACATACTTTCTTATTTGGCTTGCCTTAGCAGCCTTCTGCCTTGTTCTTTGAGTCAAAAAGAGATCCCTAAAATGGCACTTAAGAAAGAGTAATAATCGTTGAAGGTGATTAAGAAGAGAAAGGCGTAACTTAAATGTCCGTTTGAAAGGAGAACTTCAAACTTCTTCAACCCCAAACAGATTGCAGCCACTCCCCTCCTAGCTTTTGGCATGCAGATAGCTTTGGAGTTCAACTCCAGAGGCCGTTTGCTGGGTTGAAGGCTTCTGAGGGGAAGTTCTTTGACACACCCTGGCTGATGGGATGCCAGTCCCTTTAGTTAGGAGGCAGAAGAGCAACACCCCAGGGAAAAATCCTTCAGAGATCTCTCCCCAGGCGTGTGTTCAGTTAGCCATGTTCCCAGGAAGTAGCTATCAATATTACTTAAAATAATATTTTCATAAGCACATTTACTTAAATTAGTATTGATTCATTTTGTGGTCTGAATTTACATTAGAATTTATTGATTCATTTTGTGGCCTGAATTCACATTAGCTTCTACCTATCGTCAAAGGGAATCTGGAGAGCTATTTCTAAATATAGAGCAGAAGCCCAAATTAAGGCAGTATTCTCTAGCATTCTCAGAAGGTGATTTATTTACTGCAATTAAACCGCAATTAATTCTCAAGGGACAGTGTCTCTTTTCACTTGCTTTATGCCAGCCTCCTGATTTTCTGAATAATCAGAAATTGCTGCTGTTCAAGAGTATAGCAGTGATATTTGTTTAAATAAAAACAAATGTTTGAAATTGCCAGTTGTCACTTATAGAAAGCAGTGATGCATATTAGTGAGAATGAATGGTTCAAAATTAAATGGAGGAAGTATGATACATGTACTGTATCTTAATGATATTTTGTCTGTCATATATTCATTTGAATGTTTTATGTGATATTTTTGATCTAAAGTTTAAGCACTATAAAAACCTTTTTAAAAAAAGCATGCAGCATTCAAACAATAATTCACTTTTTAACATTGTAATTTGCAGATTGATGTACAAGATGCCACAGGAAATGGGTCTTATAGCAATTGCAGTTCAACAAATTCAGGGAAAGGGTAAGTTGATACAACTACAGTGTAAGGGAAGAAAAGGTAATATGCAATACATAAAGGTATTTTATGACCACCATAAAGTTATTATATAGTACTAGCCATACTCATACTAATCATGCCCATACAAATTGGGTAACCTATTCTGAAATCTATCCTCACTTTTTGTAATAATAACAAAACAATCATTATCACTGTAATATTGAGTAATTAAGATATGCCCACAGTGCCAGTGGGAATTGAATTTCTACTCACGGGAGATTATCTTTAAAATAATCAGATCTGCTGAATAAAACCATCATGAATAAAGAAATAGAGAAAATCTTTAGACTTGTGTTTACAGTTTTCAGACAACCTTTAATTAAGTTGTATTTTTTCATAATCATCCTTGTATGCAAAACTACCATGATAAAAAGAACCACTAAATACATACAGAAGTGGTAATATATCAAACATTTGACTTTTCTCTAGCTAACCCCTAAAATATCAGAAGAACAGTTACTAATCTTTAATTTTCATTAAATTGATATTTTCAAGGGATGACTTGGAATCCTATATTGTAAATGGAATCCTTAGGATGATATATACAATGCTCTGTTTTCAGTTAATATGTTCATGATATCAACAAACTTTTTCTGGCATATACAGAGATCTTCTTTTAGTCCGTGTGTGAAGAATACAGTTCAGTTTTATTCTGTATATTTTTACAGATGTATATATTTATACATCTATAAATATAAATGTCTGTGTGTGTACTAAAAGAATTACACAAAGTGCATCCACTCATCAAAAAGCCGAAATAGCGACTACCATATAGTCAAAGCCCTAACCCTTTAGTATGTAAATTGACCCAGAAATATACTTGAACATTAAAAAAACCAGGCACAAACAGAATAAACAGATTCTTACTATTTGGTTTCCATATCACCAGAATAGTCCAGCAACCATTTCTAGAGAGTTAGCTAAAAATTGTCATCATCCTATGTTAATTGTCCACTCACCTTCAAAGCGACCTCAGGATGCATTTTACTGCTCCACTTCTGAAGCACATTTTTCCTTTCTTGTCATGGAGAAAATGTGTCTCATGTAATTGCTAAGAGCCAATTCTGACTTGTTGACAAATAAAGTGTTCAAAGCTAGATGAACATCAGTGTTCCATTAACTATTTTGCAGAGAAAGGATTGCCTCTTCAATTGAGCCAATACTTCTCTATCTCCCTTTGCCAGCGCTGCTGATACAGCACTGTGGTTAAGAATTTTGGTTGAATATAGAGAGAATTATCATTTTGAAAACCAGTAGGAATATTATTTCTTTGTTTATTATTATTAACAATTTTTATTTTACGATTAGATAGTTTTCCCACAAGGTTTTTATTGTCAGGTCCCAGATATTTCTACAGAGACACTGGCATTTTAGAGGAAGCGGGGAGGAATGGAGTGATCTGTATATGAAGTTTCTGTTCTGTTTCCTACATTACTGTGCTAATCTCTATATGAAGTTTCTGTTTCCCTGCAATGATGTAATGTGGGAGGAGTTTGGTTAGCATTGCTTTAAATAGCTGGTTTTAAGTGAGAAGCTTCAGTTCTTGCCTAGATCTCTTGTTATCATAAATAAAAGCTCCTTTTGGAACAACTGCAGTTTCAAGAGTCCTGCTTTCTTGGGAAGATTGGAGAGGCAAGACCTTACATTTATCCTCTTTAAATAAGTCGAAAAGCTTATTTTTTTTAGTCCCATGAGGTAGAATGGTTTCATCTTTGCACTCAGATAGCCCAGATAGTTGTTTGGGAGATGGGGGAGGGAGAATGAGGCCCTTTCAATTCACAAATATATAGCTTTAGATACATTTTCTTCAATCAGTATAATCAATACAAGCATAACAGCTTTGACACATTTGTTTATTTGGATTATCTTTATCTAGTTTTAGGGCTTGTGTAAGAAACAGATACATTTTAGATATTATGTATGCAGAAATTTTGAAAATTCAATGGAGTTAACAAACTTTTAAGCACAACTATATGTTCATTTCATAATTCCATCCTCCCTTACTCTCCCATTTTGACAACAAATATTCATTCCTCTACAAATCACATATTATTAATTTTTCTACCAGTATTTGTATATCTTAAATTTCCTCCATCCATTTTCATACTATTTCATACTAAAATATTCCACCAATGTAACCAAATTCATCAGTATAAACCTTCCACAAATCAAAATAGTAAACCTTTTTGGATTTTTTTTATAAATCTTAGACAGATTTCTTTGTAACCTTTGCAGTTACTTTTTAAACTTTTGGTTTTGGTTTTTGCTTCCTTACTTCACCATATTTTCTTAATCTTCTGATGAAATATTTTCCATTTGTTAAATGTTACTTGTGTGTAAACAGTGTTTTATGTATGTTTCCCTTTTTTAAGGACGAGGTGGAAATACCTGGTTGAGTCCTGTGGGAACTGCTGTATCAACTTTGCATGTTATCATTCCTTTGACTTCAAAATTGGGCCAAAGGATTCCATTTATTCAACATTTGGTATCTCTAGCAATTGTGGAAGCTGTTAAATCCATACCTGGATATCAGGTATTGTATTTTTATGTTTCTTTTTCATTAAGGTTCTTTGAAATAAAGTATATAATATTCCCTAAGCCTCAATTTATAGCAAGAATTCTGGATGGGACTGAGGAATCATCTTGTCCAATTATCTGGAAAGAGTTTCACCTGGTTAGCTCTAAGGAAATAGACAGAGTACGTGGACTGTGATTTCTGCCACTTGTGTTTTTTGTCTATGACCCTGCTGTTGGTCAAGTCCAACCAGGATCTGATATGTAATTGGGTCCAAGCAGTTGTGCATGTTTATTTGCAGGAGTGTATGGTTCCATCTGCTTTGAAAGTGACAGTGACCCATGTCATCTCCAAGAACCTAGTTTCCAACCTTCCCTTCTTAGGAAAGGTTGTTATAGATGGACAGCTTATGGGGGCCTAGAAGAAATGAATTTTGGATCATTTTCAGTTATATTTGTACTATCAAATATATCAGTTATATTTGTACTATCAAATATTTTCACTCTTTCCCTACTGCTAATAAATATCTACATGAAACTGCTGAGTGAGGTAATCTCTTGGCATAGGGCAAAATACCATTAATATGTTGATGATACTCAGCTTTATAGTTCCACACCTGGCTAAACAATTGATGCTGTTGAGGTTATTACCCAGTGCCTAGTAGGTGTGATGGTCCAGATACGGACAAACAGGTTGCAGCTCAGCTTTGGTAAGCTCTGAGGTTTTTGTTTCCCTGGATCCAATGCTTTTTTCCTTTTAAATTCTATTCATTAACTTAACATACCCCCAAAGTTGTTGCATAATCTAAGGCTTCTCCTGGATTCAGAATTCTTGTTTGAAGAACAGGTGGCAACCAAAGCCAAGTCGGCCTTTGCACAGATTTATCTTGTGTGCCAGTTGCCCCGCTCATGGACCAGAAGGCCTTGTTCTCTGTCACTCTGTCTACGTCACTTCCCAGTTGGATTACTCTTCAAAGACTTCCCTTAAAGAACACTTGGAACCTTCAATTTGTACAGAATGCAGTGACATGTTCAGCGAGTGCTTCAGTGTTCACTCATGTAACACCACTGCTAATGCCAATGGCTTCCAGTAAGCTTCTGGATGCAGTTTAACTTTATTAAATATGCATTGTAACAAATTCACTACATTGAATTACTATAATCAAGATGGATATGTGGTTTTTGAACCTTTGAGCACACTTTATTTTGGTCATAAAACTGATGAAGGAACTGACAAAAAGAAAAACTAAATATGAGAATTGCTTGAGAAGTTTTTGAAAGTGCTTACTTTGTTCCATTTTAAAATACTTTTTTTGGCATGACTTGTTTAATGTTGACAATGTTTATGCTGAGTTCTAAAGAAAGAGACTAACCATATTTCTCCAGGAGGAAATCAGATAGCATTAGTGCTTGTTATACTCCAATCTTCTGTAATACTCATCTATTTCCTTTGAATGTAAGCAATTCTCATTATTGGCAAACTGTGTTTTATTGGATTAGGTGATGAAAAATTATGTTACCTCTGTTACATGTATATAGTCCAACTACGTTAAGCAGAATGGGCATGGCTGCAGATCCTGTCAGCCAAAGAATGTTGGCTGGTGGGGAGCAGAAGACGAGCTTTTTCTGCAGTAGCTCCATTCTATGGAACATCCTCCATTCAGAGATCAGATTTAGTTTCAAGTAAAATATAGTGCTGTGTGATTTAGAAGGTTAATGTAAAAGTCTATTGAAGAGTGAGAAAGAATTAATACCTTTCAGCAATTTCCTGACCCTTCTGAGCGGGTGGATGACTTGAAATTTTAAGAACATGCTGCTGTTTCTCAAGCAAAATGATTACCATCATGACTAGGGTTGCAAAATGGATTAGGGTCACAAAATGAGTGTCAGGGTTCCTTCCGACCAATGTCCTAATAAAAGCAGGAGCCTCAAGCAAAGTTTCAAGAAAAATCCAGTTGTTTATTAGGAGCGTCATGTCAGCACGGACCAAGTGAAGCCAGCTCTGACCCCACTCAGTTCATGCCTTGCCTCTGACCCTGTTTCCCCCTTCCCCCAAGGTGTGTCATCAGTCACATTCCCCAACGAAGCAATTTTGCGGCTCATAGAGTCACTGCCTCTGGCCATTATTGGTTTCTGTAGAGATGGCCTTGATTTTGGCTGACTAGAATGTGTGTTGTTTTGACTGAGGTGCAAATTCTTTGGTGCAGCTGCGAGGCTTGGTTTCCCATCCCCCTGCCTATGGCAACTCGGGAGCAGGTTAGGGAAGCTTCACGAGTTGACATTGAGTTAGTGGGGGGGGTTGCAATGTGGACTGCAACTAACTAAGAGAGAAGCTTCCTGGAATGCTATCTGTTCCCCTTTATTCTCCTTTCTAAATAAGGTTACCTACCATCATTTACTCTTCTCCCTTTTTTCTGGGCAAGGTACATTTGAACAAAGTATGGACTTCAAATGTCCTTCATTTCTTCCTTCCTATTTTCTGAGGAAATTTGAGAGATCCGTTTGGAATCCAGAGACATTCTTGGAATTAAAAATGTTTCACAGCAAGCTATCTTTGCCTGCCCGTCTTTCTGCTTTTCTATCTTTCTGTAAACAATGTAAAAAGGTCAATTGGGGGAGAAAATAATCTTGGAAAGTATATTGAGTGCTATTTGAGGACATTTCTTTACAGGAGCATCTCAAATGTCTGTCTTACTATGCTGTACTACATATTTCTAAATTTGCAATAGCTGTAGTTAAATGTGATACACAGAGAAATATATTTATGTAGTCTCTTACATCTAGACTATTATATACCTCTCATTGTTTTGCAATCACAATCAACTTTGTCATTGAGTGAACATGTGACAGACTGTGAATATTGCTAATTGCTGTTGGCTCATTCCTTTACAATATCTTGTATCTGACACATTTTTGTTCCTTTTTTACCCCTTGAAGGGTAGAGAGATTGCTTAAACAAATTATCTTTTCCTGAGCTATTTTTCTCCACAACCTAATGTTTCTCTAAATCACAAGTTAGCATTGTGACTTTGATTAGAATCCTCCACCTGGCTGTGATGCTGTCTAAAACTGACTAAACTTTGATCAGTTTCACACTGAAGGTTTTTGTTACCACACACTTGAAAATTTGTTGATAAATAGTACATTGGTGAGAAAATGATTTTTTATTACCGTAGTATTTGTGAATAGTCATTAACTGAGGTGGTCACTAAATGAAGAGTGAGTACCTATAGAACTCTGACCCCATAAAATAGCAAAATTAAAAATGCATGAAATTGTAGTCAAGCATATTTGGAAGTATATCAGGTAAAATGCAATGTGTGTTCTCTGTATTGATTGCCCTTGTTTTCTTCAAAAACTTTTATAAAGCAATTAATTTGCATATGATTTCCTCTTTTTTAAGAGCTGTAAGCTGTGAATAGTAGATAACCCATCTTGTAGCTTCAAAGTTACTTAACAATATGCAAATTTATTTTTGTAGGAAATAGATCTTCGGTTGAAATGGCCAAATGATATATACTACAGTGACCTTATGAAACTTGGTGGTGTTTTAGTAAAATCCACATTAACAGGCGATACATTCCATATACTTATTGGTAAGAATATCAGAAATTTCCATTATGGTGGGTTACAGTATAGCCTATTTTTGACATAGCAAATTGAGCAACATGATTATGATCCCCTAGAACTGTAATCATTATGCATCTGGAATATTTCTATCCCAACACATAATTTACAAGATAATTTATTTATCTGATTGTTTTGTGACAAAATCCTGCAGGATAAAGGCAATAAAATGTTTCTCAACCTCAGAAAAGCTCTTAATAAACATCATATATTATTAGGAAGGCAGGGTTTTTTTGCTACTCTAGATCATCAGTTTTCTTCAGCAAGTCTTGCATTATGAGCAGATAATTTCCTTGTTTTAAGATGAGAATATACTGATAACAATTTAGCACCTTATTCTTATTTTTGTGAGTAATCAATTAATTAAAATAATTTATATGGTTGTTTTATCTTTAAAAAAAGAAATGGGTTTCAAATTATATGAGCTTATGTCATCTTTGATCATTAGAAAGAGTAAATGTCTTAAGAAATCTGTAAAAGGATTTTTATATCTGTCTAAATGATTTGGAATGAAATGTATTACCATAATAAAAGAAATAATTTTACAGATATACATGATGTTTTATATACCTTTTTTCTAATGACTTATTCCCCCTCAGGATTTGGATTTAATGTTAATAATAGCAACCCAACTGTATGCATTAATGATCTCATTATGGAGTACAATAAGACAATGAATACAACGTTAGAGCCCTTAAATGCTGACTGCCTGATTGCAAGAAGTGTGACCGTACTTGAAAATCTGATCAACATCTTTCAGGAGAAAGGACCAAATGGAATTCTTCCTATGTACTATAAATACTGGGTGCATAGGTGATTAAGTTTATTATTCTCAATTAACAATAAGTTTTCTTAAAGCAATAGTGACTGACCAGTTTTTAATTTTTATTATTTATCATAGTTTGCTTAGTAGGTATTTGACTATGTATAGACATGTTTAATTAAAAATTGCGCTGAGCACATATAATTTAAAATATATCAGAATGTCAGAATTTGATTCATAAAGGCCTAATTTTTGGCTATTACATCAAAAACCTAAAAAACAGACTAGGAATTCATAAATTAGTATGTCAGATGGAGAGTTTGGTTAGAACGCTGACATAGTACCGGTATTAAAAAATTCTACAAAACCATATCTATTTGATACGATAGGATAGGATAGGATACGATACGATACGATACGATACTTAAACAAGAAGAGTTATGTAAAATAAAAGATGGTTACAGGAAATTCTCATGCTATTATTCATTTTGATTATTTTTTCTTCTGTTCAATCTTGTTTTATTCTTGGAGACAGCCTGGTCAAGTCCCTGTGTCAGCGTTCCATTGAAGTTTCAACAAACCGCTCAGCACTCAGATAGTAATTAATCCAAATCAGAGTTTATTGAAGAAACCATGTTGGCACATCTGGGAAAAACCTGAATCTGAAAAGCCAGGTTTTTCCACACCCAAAAGAATTCAAAGATCCACCTCTTTTCCATCATCATACATCGCATTCCCCAATCAGAGCTTATACTCATCATCCTTCATCCATCTTGTCACTCCTCTTCCAGGTGCTAACTAAGATGGCCTTGAAACATTTACCAAGAATGTTGTTATGTCTAAATTATCTTCTAACTACATGAGAAAGTAAAAAACCCTTTTTTCCCCATACACTTTATTGTGGCAGTTTGCAGAGGCCTCGCAATTATGGCTTCCAAAGCTGACACCCTGCAGTTTTCTTGGCAAACTTTTTCAGAAGTTGTTTGCCACTGCCTCCTCCTTGGGGGTTGAGAAAAAGTGACTGCCCCAAGGTGACTGTGTGCCTAAGGCAGGACTAGAACTCACCCTAATTTCTAGCCTGATTCCTTAACCGCTACTCCAAATTGCTCTCCATTGTCATGATAAGGAATTAATGAATTCCATATGAATCTTACATAAAATCCATATGCATTTGTTAATAATTATTTTCCCAAACTATATATTTAATACATGATAGTGGTAAGTTCCTTGAAACAGTAACGCTTATCGTGCTTATATGGATATTTGTTGATCAATGAATGAAATACATTGTTATATGTAGATGTTTACACAAAATGAAGGTAGATAATCAGACACTAATGATACTTTGCAGAGAGGGATTCATTATTAATAGAATAGTCAGACTGAAATTTAATAAATGTTGTATTAATCAAATAATTTTGTTTTCCATTTCAGTGGTAAGCAAGTCCGACTCAGAAATGATGAAGGACCATTGGTATGGATTGTTGGGATAGATGATTCTGGATTCCTTCAGGTTTATGAGGAAGGCAAAGATGTTATCACCGTGCACCCAGATGGCAATTCTTTTGATATGCTAAGAAATCTTATAATTCCTAAACAATAGTTTTTCAGTATAATAAAACAATCATTCACTTAGCAGACTGTTTTGTATATAATACTTATTATGAGTGCTTAGCTAGAGGCAGTATCAACATTTTTCTTCTTTTTAAAGCAGAAAAATAAGAATAGTACTGTATGTATCAAGCAAAAGAAATAATTTTGCATAACTATTTTTTGTTAGGTTCTCTTCTTAGTAAGCTGAGATGGTATTTGGAAGTTTTTCCTGTTTCTCTTCTCTTCTTTCAGGATTGTGTACAAATGTGAAAAAAGCATTGTGATAAGTATTAAAATCAATAATATCTAATTTTTGACATGGATCATTTGGAATTTTCCAAAAGAAACTGTTATGTTATGATGTATTTTCTCCAAACTTCTTCTTATAGTAACTTTTAACACTAATAATCATGCAATTTTGTGTTATTTCTGTTTTTTACAAGGAAAAGTTTTCAACACATATTAAAATAATACGGTACATCATCTGGTTTTAATTAAGGAGTAGATGGCTATATTATTTTTTGAACTTAAGTAAATGATCAAAAGTGAATGTAGCTTTCTGAAAGGGATTTAGTTAGGCTATACTGGAGCCTAAGCTTTCCACAGTTTTTTGTACATTCAGATTTTATAGCTAAACATTAGAGGTAGAATTACCACTAATTTAACGGAACTGTACAGGTTATTTTTGTTTCCCAATATTTTCTGGCTTCTTTTGTTTAGGTCAGCTTAGAGCAAAAACTAGTCTGACCAAATAGGGTTAATTTATTAATATTTTAAAGACTGTCTTCAGTCACAGTGGTTAACAGAACCAATATCGCAGCAGAATCTTTGCATCATTTCTCATTCATCCTTTACTCAGTAAGATTATGCTGATCTTCTTTGACACTGTATTCAAATCCAAATAAAAATGGTTCTATGATATTTTCATTGTCAAAGATACTTTTCAAAAATCTCAATGCATAATGTGTTTTTAAGGATTGATTTTGGTTTGTAATTTACACAAACACCCAATCTAAAATTTTAAAACAGTTTCAACATACTAGGGAATTGAGTTAGCCTGCCCTCTTTATTCACGCTGTAGGCTTTAAAATACTCTCATTTTGTTCAGAAAGAAAGTTTTCCCCCCAAACATGCAGACTTCGCAGAATTGTCTAAGAATGTCTGAAAATACATTTATTGGCTTCATTATGAATCCAAGAAGGCCTAAAGCAACCAAGCATGCAAATCTGTAATGAAGGATAAGTGGTAACTTGCATTTTGGAGACTGGATAATTTGTCTATGTATTATTGGATATTAAATTGCTCTTTCATTAAAGATGAAGATTTTGACTTTTGGTACTTAATGCTTTCCGTACTGATATTGATAATTGTTTAAACTTCATTTTTCTTAATGCATTTCTATCTAACATATTTTAAAAGAATAAAATAATTGCATTCATTTATGTGACTTTTAAAAATCTCTTGATTTAATTATTTCCATACCTATCTGATACTTTTAAAAAAAAGAAATCCATTTGCCTATTCTATCGAGACGAATCCCAAGGAGGTCTCCAAATATCCTCATCCTCTGTGGTCAACTTGCTCCAGAGGTAGGGTCAGTAATTTTTTTTTATGTTGGGAAGGAATAGCTGCCATGTCTTGTCCTCCAGAGCCTGCATCCCTGCAAGCTCCATCAGCATCTATGCAACCAGGTATGCCTTATATGAGTGTTTGCTCTTGCACAGTGTCTATAGAGATTCTCAATCATTCAGGTCATGGTTGTCCCAAAGACGCTTTCCAAAAGGCAACTGGTTTTTTCCCTTGAAAATGTCTCGCTTCTCATCTAAGCAGCTTCTTCAGTTCTGACTGAACTGAAGTTGGATGAGAAGCGAGACATTTTCAAGGAAAAGCAAGAAAGGCAGCATAACAAACCACTATGGCCTAGGACTTGCTTCAAAAGCCACATCCTACAAAAGTCCCTCCTTTTCCCAAACTAATCCCACCACCTCAGAATTGATGATTTGGTGATGAAATTGGTGATGGCAGTTAATCACAGTCTGTCCAGAAGGGATCTATCATGGCAAGAGGACTAATAGCCATATCTTTTACCTTCAAATCACTAGCCACCTGTTCTGAAGAGAAAAATAGATCCATGTGTTCTCCTATTTGAGTCAGATACCAATCGAAATAAGACCATCATTGCCAGGTGGACCATGAATTTCCAAATCATAAATATTAAAATTTCCCAGCACCATTAATCTGAGAGAATCCAAATGACCGATGATGAAATACAATGGCTCGGGAGGGGAATGCTAGGCAATAAAAAAAGCAAAATACCAGAAGATCTGTGTCGTCCCTGCCACCCCCCAGTTTCAGGTATAGGAACTTATATCCAATCACCTGTGAAGCAGGATGTCCAGTAATAACAAGCATCTCACATGGGGTTTATCATCACTCCCCTCCCTAGCCTTAGAGTCGTTGTTGTAGGATCCCAAATACAGATGGGCAAATTTTCAATATGAGCCACTCAACCATCTGGCTACCTGGTCACAGTGAAACATGCCATGTCTATGCATTCCTCACAACCAAGCATGGTTTTATTACAGATAGATCTATTCCTTATCAAGTTCAGTTCAAGGTTCAGTTCCCATATTTGCTTAATGCATGATTTGCCTTAATCCACAATTCAATATTGCCTGTCCTCGTTTCAAAACAGTGCTCTCATTAGGGCTTCTCCAAATTCCCAATATTCACAGTTGAGTTCATTTACCTGAGACTTTTCAATCTATTCCATTTTGTCCTACAGGTAGTCCTTGACTTATAACCATAATTGGGACAGTTTTCAGTTGTGAGTCATTGCAGCCAGTCTCCTCATGGTAAGGTTGGGCAGCAAACAAATGTAATGTTAAATTTAAAAACTAATAATAAATTGAGGCACCCATGTGAGCACTTCACTCAACAAGTGCAGTCCTGGCAGTTGTTTGTGGTCATTAAGTGATCATAGAAGAGGCCTGCATGGGAATTCTCGACTTACAACCATTCATTTAGCAACTGTTTGAAGTTAACAACAGCACTGAAAAAAGTGATACGACCAGTCCTTGCACTTACAACTTGTAGCATTTCCTGCTGTCATATGATCAAAATTTGGGTGCTTGGCAACTGGCATGTATGTATAATGATTGCAGCATCCTGAGGTCATGTGATCATCATTTGTGACCTTCCTAGCCATTTCCAACAAGCAAAGTCAATGGGGGGGGGGGGAGTCAGATTTGCTTAACAACTATGTAATTCAATTAAAAGCTGCAGTGATTCACTTAACAACCATTCAAAAAGGTCATAAAATTGGGCATGACTCACTTAACAAGGTGGAACCTTAATTTATTTGCAAAGTTAATCATTTCTGTTAAAATTCTCTATAGTATTTTTAGAGGAGGTTTGGCCCAAGCTGAATGTTTGCCATACTGCTTCCTTTAGATGCATGACACATTTTCATTTCCTTTAACCATATCACTGAAGAAACAGTATATCAAACTTATATGGCCCAATTTCTAAATAATGCATCATCCACAGTTTTTTTTCACCTTCATGCAGTGCAGTTATTTCCAAGAAAATGACATGTCAGTACTTTCTGAACTTTATATGAATTAAATATGCCTATGCATTATCATAGTTGTGGTTTCATTCTCTCTAATTCCCTTTTTTCATAGTTGTGTTTAATTAGTTTGGGACATGTCCCACTACTGATAATTCGCTCACATCAATAATCGCAGAATCACAGAATTGGGGAAGTATCTCATCAAACCCCTGTTATTTGTACTAAAAGAAAATAACCATCTTTAAGAATTGGTTGTCCTGCCTCTTCTTTAAAACCTGGGGGGAAAAAGATGGAGAAACCAGAACCACTACAAGGTCAACTGTTTCACTGCTAGACATTTTTTAGTTTTTAGTGGCAAAAAGGAACGTTAAATGGCTTGATGTTTATTAATAAGCATGCCTAAAACCAACAAAAATTAGTTTATTCTGTTGATATTTTATTTAACTTGTTAATCTTACATAATAAATAAGCATAAGAAATTTACAGTTCAATGGAGTAAATATTCTTCAACAATTATCAACTGTTTTATGTATTTTTTCTTATATTCTGAATGCCAAGTAACTGGGTCTTTTTGTTACATATAAAAGCAACTCTATAATTCCAGAACATAATTGTGTTGCTTGTAATTTTGAACAAGGAGAAGAATTGTAAAATATTCACCCTAATATACAGATTCACCCTAATATACAGTAGCTCATTATTGCCTCCTTCAATTATAGTTTACTTTCCAATCTAGCCTTCAATCTTGGAATTTACATTCTGTATCCTGAAGCGTATTTGTGTTTTACTTGATTAAAATACACTATTAATTAGGACTCTGAAAGGATTGTTGAACCCATTTGATTTCAAGATTTACACATCTGGACAAATGCTTTAGGTCAGTTAATGGCATGGTCAGGAGAATAGTCAGTCCAGTATATTCAGATTCCAGAGCATTAAGTAGAAAAACATATATCCCCATCCTTATTATCTAACATGAAGAAAATAAATGGATGTTAAAAAAAACTAAAAATCAAAGTAGTATGAAATTTACATGAATGTTATAAGTGGAGAAGCATGGCAAGTTTCATAGCTCTTGATGCACAGGCTTCAGAACCATAGACTTAAACCTGCTTTTTATAAGTTATATGACTAATTTTTACAACAAAATTTACGTGAAAGTTAGAATTTAAATTTACCAAATATAGAAGTTGCTGCAAAGGTTTTCAAACTTTGCTTCTTTATCAGCTGACATTATAAATATTTGTAACATTTTTGTTTTGAAATCAAATATAATAAAAGCAATAAAAATGGAATATTGAGAAATAACTGCAGATAGATTCATGGAATCTTGTGTAACAAGAAAAAATGCTGGAAAGGAAAGATAAAGCCCCTTCTTGTATTCATCAGAATTCAATAGAACTATTGAGAACAGGAAATATTAGAATCCAGTCATCTCTCCCTCTCTCAATGATCCATCCATCCACCACCTATCCATTTTGTGTAAGCCCCTGAGATAGCTGCTACTGCTTCTTTCTTCTGTGGATGGCAGGTGAGGCACAGAAAAGTTAAAGATCCTTTCTGAAATTCTTTGTATCACACACAAGACTTTGTGAATGGACAAAAGAAAGTAGTTTGATCACAAAATTCACCCTGTTTTAAGGTAGGGTTGTACTTCCCCTCCTCCTTTCCTACCAAGGTGCTTTACAAGAGCAAGAACCAAAGAACTGTTGTTGTTTGAAACAGCTTCTCAACACATGGCAAGTTTCTGGCATGACATATTGGAGACATAAAGAAATAGAAAATTCATTAATTGGGGATAAAACAAATAAGATAAAAATTAACCTGAAATGCCAGACATTTGTTTTACATGACCGGGGGATGGGATTGTTAGAAGAGCAAGTGTAACTAACATGTCATGGCACAATCTTCGTAATGTATGTGTGTGATACAATTTCTGTGATAATATCACCATGGATCAAATCAACATAATCTACAAGGAAGTTCAGAATTTGTCCTAAATTAGTGCACAGCACTAGAATCTTACTAAAGCTTACTAAACAGAGTTTTATGAAACATGAAAGTGTGGCTTTTATATCAATATGATCCAGACATGCTTAAGTTTTCCTATTCCATTTTCCCAAACTTTTTTTACCTAAATTATACCGTATAGCTCATAAATAACTGAGTAAAAGTCAATTTAAGGACTCTCGCTTTATAAATATACAATATAAAGCTTTTCATTCTTGTACAGATGTAACAATTTCATATTTTTTTTATTATTGAAAGTTTATAAGCTGATACTAGTCTAATTCTGAAGGCAGAATTATCTCTTTAAATTCCAAGTATGAACATAACACATTACAGTAGAGTATGCAACTGAGCATTTTTTCCTGAATATAATCTTTGATTGAATTAGATTAATATGCTGGGAGAAGGGGCGGGGCTTCAGAGCAACGGCACGGGATCTCCATCGGCTGTTCCGATGGGAGATTTCGAATGCGAGCGGGAGAGGGGTCTTTGGACCGGAACCGTCTCGGAGGGACGGTGAGTAAAGTGGTTTCATCCGTTTCCTTGCAGGGGGCCCGCAACCCCCCAGGGGAAACGTTTTTGCCACAAAACTCTCCCGCTCAATCGACGGACATGGCGCCGTCCCATAGTTGTAACCGGTCCCGCCAGGAAGAGTTGAAAGGGACACGATGTGGATACGACTGAGTGACAGACTTTATAGATACATACTGAAGATTATTCCGAACGCACACTGACCGATACGATGAGCTTACCAGAGAAAAAACAACAGAAAGATTTCGACTTGGAGACAGGGAGGAGACTCGTCTCCGATCCCTCCAAGATGGCCGCGGACAAAGACCTTCGTCTGATATACCTACAATCGTAAGAACTAATGAAATTAAATGGAAGAATATCCGCGGAAGATAGGATTGGGCACGCAAAGACAATATCGCTAATAAAGGCTGGTTAGTCCCTTTAATTTTACTACGCTCCCGCCGCAAGGAAAAATATTTTAAACGGAGGTTTATTTTGGCTTTTTTTCCCTTGAATCGCTCACGGAAGGCTGAGAGACTTGAAGAGGCTTTTTGACCTGGCCTAGCCGGCGTCTCTTTTTGACTTTCAGATGTCTGGTTATGAGTGCCAAAATTGGACTTTTTAGACAGAAAATTATTACGGCTTTTTTTTTTTTCGACATGAGAAGACGCTCGTGTGGGGGAAAGTCTTGGAGGGGCTTGTGACCAGGCTTAGCCGGCGTCCCTTCTTGGTTTCCAGATGTTTGGTTTATGAGCGGTAAAAATAAAGGATTATTCCGTCTTTTTTTCACCTTGGATATGAAAAGTTTGATTCGCGCTCGTGTGAAGG
>JANHFL010003237.1:250601-262700 GCA_032468155.1 Oxyrhabdium leporinum | reverse complement strand
GGCGGCTGTGGGGGGGGGGCGACCTAGCTAGGCCGCGCGGGGAGCAGCGCGACGCGAGCCGCGGATGTGCCAGGCAAGCCATGGACGCGTTAGGCAAGCTCCTGGAGTCACGGGGGGTTGCGGGTAGCTAGGCCGTGCATGGACACCGCGCACGGAGCAGCGCGATGCGAGCCTCGGATGTATTAGCTAAGCTCTGGACGCCGCGGGGGGGTCGTGGGTAGCTAGGCCACGCATGGACACCGCGCACGGAGCAGCGTGATGCGAGCCTCGGATGCGTTAGGTAAGCTCCGGACGCCGCGGGGGACGCCGTGGGTAGCTAGGCCACGCATGGACGCCACGCGCAGAGCAGTGTGACGTGAGCCGTGGACGCGTTAGGCAAGCTCCGGACACCACGGGGGGGAGACGCGGGTAGCAGGCGGGCAGGGGCGGAGCCAGCCAGAGGTGATATTTGCCGGTTCTCCAAACCAATCAAAATTTTCCCTACCGGTTCGCTCGAACCGGTGCGAACCAGCTAGATTTCACCTCTGCTATTAATCCAGGCTATCGACATGATTAAAATTCAGATGCTTGGCAACTGGTTTAATATTTATGACCGTTGCTGTGTCCCAGGATCATGTGATCCCCCTTTTGCAACCTTCTGATAAGCAAAGTCAATGGGAAAGTCAGATTCACTTAACAATTGGATTATTAGCTCATCTTCAGTGATTCACTTAATAACTGAGACAAGAAATGTCATAAAATGTATACTATTATGTGATCCCTTGAACATTAAATCTATGAATAACCTTGAGATATAAAAGATTTTCACCACTGATTCCATTGGAAATAAATTTCCCTCTCATATGATTTCTTAATGATGCTTTTTTTATTTTTTTTAAATCAAATTTATACACCACTCAACTCACTCTAAGCAGTTTAAGTAAAAAATAAAGATTGCTTTTCCTTATTTGAAAGTTAAAAAAATAATATATCCTAAAAATATTTAAATTGTGAACAAAAAGCAATGCATTTTAAAAGGCTTAAATCAAATATATTGGTATTAAAACATCAATCAAATAGCCAATGGTCAAGAAAAAAGCAAGGGGTTATTTTAGCAGTTGTAGTAAGTATCGAAAGTTAACCCAAAGGTGCTTTTTCAAATAGCAAGTCAACTTCCTTTATTTTTCATTGAAGATATTTCACTTCACATCCAAGAAGCTTTTCCTTGAAGAAACATCTTCAAGGAAAAACAAAGAAAGTCGCGTTGCCTTTTGAAAAAGCACCTTTGGGACAACCCTGACCTGGATGGCTGAGAATCTCCATAGACTTCTGTCAAAAGTTTAAGAAATCCTGTCCCCCCGTTAACATAATTTAATATTCTTTCTACACACCACAAACTGAACAGTATATGTTATTTAAATATTAAACTTAAGTCCAACTTAGAATACAAGTAAAAGTTCACATTACTAGAAGCCAGAAATCTGAGTCACTTACAGTACTTTGTAGCAAGATTATCTTTATCCCTTCTCATTGGTTTAGATTATCAACCATGTTGGTGATTATAAGTTTGCTGAAACAAAAACAAAATAGAATAGTTTAGCTTTCATTTATAGAGTCCATGTGTGCATAATCCCTAATGACGTACAAACAAGGGTAACATAGTAGGAAGATTTTTTTCATGGATAAATAGTCAAATAAGTCTAAATTCAGACCAGTTAAGAAAAGTAGATGAAAAGACATGATTTTTATAAAGAAAATAGTAATTAATTAAAGAGAAATAAAGATTGATAAAAGTGATGCGTAGTTACGTATAGAGAGCTAAGTGGAAAATTGAAATAATTTAGGACAAGAAAATAAAAATATTAGAGTGCGGGAAGATGAATAAAATAAATAATATAGTATGGATTGAAAAATAATAATACAGGAATAGAATGATATTTTTGATTGTATCTGTTAAGTGTTTGTACCCAGTCTGACACATCGTGCAATGAAAGAATGGCTTTGGAAAAAAAAAAACAATAAAAAACTTATTGTGAAAAAAAAAAAAAGAATTAGATTAATATGCTATAGAATATGCAGAAGCACGACAGAAGATCCCTCTCTGTATTCACTTGAAAAGGATCTCATAGAGCAACAGGATTACTTAAACAATAGTGGACCATGTATTACAATTACAATATGATGGTTCCTAATACTTTCTTTTAATGCAAGACAGTGTGCATAAAGGCATTTTAGAAAATAGGTAAAATATTACTATAGTTATCTATTAGTTTTATTTTTATGAGGCAGTTAACAACCAGAGTTGCAATAGGAAACACATTTTAATATAACAAAATAAAAATGCATGTTTTAGCATAAATATACTTTTCCAGAAAATTACCTAAATGAATATAGAAATAGGCACTGGTTTAAAACATAGTAAACTAATTCTATTTGATAATACAGTCTTGTAATGTTATTACTACAGGATTTACTTACTAGTGCTGTTTTCAGCAATACTTATTTCAGGAAAAGCATAATAATTTGCAGCTTGTTATTTTAACTGGTTAATAGGAAAAAATCATTTCATTCAACATTATTGCAATATATAAATTTAACGGATGAGTTTAAATTGCCTGAGTAACCTGAATAAATTAATTAACACATTTCTAACTTAGTAGTTTGGAAAATGGTGCAGCTGTGATTTTGGTGCAGTAGCAAACAATTATTCTGATATTGCTAACACAGACAACATCTCAAATCTCTAGACATGATTTCTTAAAAAGTTTCATGAAAATCAGGCTGCTTCTTCAAAATAAAATGAAAACCTAGCTTGGGGCAGACCATGACAATCCTATTCCTTTCATTAATTTTTTCTCACTCATTTTGCAAGTAGTCAGTCTGATACTATACAAGTAGTCAATCTAATACTGTGCTAATAACACTGTTGATTTTGAATACTAAAACTAACAATAAGCTAACCATCTAATTTCCAACCAACTAATTTAGGGAGGTTTCATGTATGTTATTTGGGGATGATTTGTGCACATGTCTGTTTTCCTCTTTTAATAATAAAAGAGATATATCTGTCCTGGTTGCTCAGGTTTTCCAGTCACACATTCCAAAAATATGCTAATTGTTATCTTTCAACAGAAATTTCCAACAATGAAAAGATCCAAACTGCACGCACAAATGCACATAGTAATTTAAAACTATGAAGTGTGGCCTTTTTAACATTGAAAACAATGCCTTTTTCCAAATACAAAGAATGTCACCTAATTCTTTCTAAAAGCATTCACTTTTTTAATTTTGAAAGATCAAAATTGCAAAAGAGGAAAGAAACAAGGCCCAAAAAAGGAATATTTGCACACAAAAGAGAAATCCAATGTTCCATATTTAAAAATTGAAATGAAAGAACAATTTGACCGCTAATAATGAAGGATGGGTCCCAGTAAAAAGGTTCTTTGAATTCCTAGAACAGTCTTTTCACCATTTCGGAACCACGTACTTCAGCTCAGGGCGCAATTTATCCCTACTTTGGCACTGTGAAAATAAAAGTGCATTCTCAATTATTTGATAAGATAATACTGAGAACAAAAATCCCTTTAACACAATCTTCCTTCTCCACAGTGGCAAACATTTCTGAAATCAGAAAGCAAATAAAGTGTATTTCAGGAAAAATGGTTTAAGAAAATATCTATTATGATGTGTAACAAGGTGCAATCAGTGAGATTGTTTTGTTTATTGCAGGTAAACAAGACTTTTCACAGAAATAACCTACTGGTTCTGGCTGTACTTAGAGCATTCACAACACTGCCTTTTGTTTGGAAACACTGCCTTGTTTCAGGGAGGCAAAAATAGTCAATTAAAATTAACTCATAAAGGTAGTCCTCAACTTAGAACAGTCACTGTTCAAATGTATTTCAATAGTTACATCCAGCTAATAGTAGCATATTCCAGTAATTGCATGCCAAAGATTTCTTATGCACACAATAATTTCTATTATCTGCTATCAGCATTAGGAAAAGAAACACATGACTATTGTTTTCTTTGTGTGTATGCTGGAGTGCTCCCAAACAGGGATCTGAAGAGTACTTGCTGTGAATACTTACAACATAAAATATTTGTATGTGTTTAGACTGTGTTATTCTCCAGATTCACTATTATAGGTTAAAAAAATCATTGTAATATGTATTCTACTAAAAATCCAAAGTAAATTCTACAGGCCTGAGGAGTGTCGGGTTATCATTAGTTCCTTGTGTGAATGCATTTTATCATAGCTTAACAAGCCAAGTGCCACAATGTGCTGGGTTAAACACAAACACACACACACACAAACCCTCTGGAAAATGATTACTGTTGAAATGAAAAGAATTGAAACCTCATTATCAAAGCAAAATGAACAGAATACAGCTTCTCTACTTTCTTGGATCAGAATTAAAGGAAAAGTTGGATCTATTCTTTTATCTAGAAGTTGTACTTGAAATAGAAAAAGTTCTCCTCGGTTTTCAGAGATTCTTTTAAAAGATTCATATCATAATAACTTTACTACAATGTGAAAGTCATCAACTCTTTGGTAGATATTTCAGACAGTAAGCAAGGAGTTTTCCATTGTTCAAAGATGCATAGTTACCATGCAGGATGGCAATTCTTGAGTGCCTTGATAAAATGTATTAAAGTCAGATGCATTAACATGAATGATTTGTAAACATCAATGTTCCCGGGATATTGAATAAAGATTCTTGAAAAAAAGCTGCCATAAATAATTGTATCCATTTGGCAGGTACATTAATATCTTATAATTGTAGAATTGAAGTTGATAAGAAAACCATCTTTGTACTGATACTTGTAAAATCTAAGGTGTAAACTCTTAAGAATAATAAAAAATATCATCTGTTACATGGCTTTTTGATGCCAGAGTCAACCTGCAGAGATTAATTAGTAATTAAACAACACTGAAGTTTTCTGTTTCCTGACCGTAAATGTATTACATTACATGGCTAACCTACAAGTTTGTCCACACTGACCTTGAACTTTCCTTACTGGCTACAGCCATGCCTATTCATGCTCTCTGGAAACTATTCCAATTTGTTTATTTTAATTTAATAACAGGCTCAATTATTGTTACCTTCCACTAGCTATTATTACAGAAGTTCCAATATAATGAGGAAGTGTGGATTCTTTGTGAGTTTCAGGGGAAGAAGCTGATGAGGGGCTTTGGTTTTTGTAAAACATATTTACGTCCTCAGAATTGGGTCCATAATTTTCTGTTACGTGGCCTGTCGCCATGCATGAAGAAGTTTGAAATGTGCCATGTTTGGCTAAAACTCGGTGATAGTTCAGAAAGACAAGTGGAACTTGTCCTGCATGTCTTACATCCACTGTATGGTCATTTTCAGGGTCACTGTCAAGCTTTGCAACCATTCTGTCCTCAGATTCCAGTTCACTTACATTTGTAGCATGATGAGCAATATTTTCATACTTTGGTTCTTTCATATAAATTCTTCTTGCTTGTTCATATACTGTTGGAACTGGGACAAAGTGACTTAACTGTCCAATTGATTTACTTTGGAAAGATTCTGATTTTGATAAAAAGGAATTGGAGAAGGAGTTTGAAAAGGCCTTTTCACTAATGCTGTTTTTTTCTTGCAAGTCTCTGTTGAAAACTACTTTATTTTCCTCTTTAATGAGATGGTGTGCTGGACATATTCTGTTTTCTGTTTTGCTGTGTTTTATAATGCCAGAATCATAAATTTCTTCTTTGTATTTGCTATTAGATGTTAAGCCGGCACAACTTGTAAAACTTTCAGAGGTACTTTCGTGGTTGTATCGTCTTTGTGGTAGTGGCACTTAGGGGAAAAAAAGAAATGCATTAGATGGACAGAATTCAGAAGATTCAGAAGACGAAATAAAAAACTGCAATTTCTACATCTGAATATAAATCATTAAATATAAGTGGGTACATTTGTCATTCGTTTTAGAATAAAAAGCTGCTGGTATTGACATTAAAAGAAATGAATAAGCAGCTACACTATGTTAAGCTACTTTACACTCGAGGGAAAGGAACACTATTCCATTTTCCAAATTTCAAGATGAAGTTGAAGCAGCTTCTCAGAATCTTTAAAGAGTTAAATTATTAATAAAGTGAACCTGAATTATACTCACAATTATAATTCATATCAAATATGTCAGATTTAAAAGATGAAAATATTTTGTTTATACTTATCTGCCATGTTTTTTTTCTATTTTGTAGGAAACTGCAAAATAATTTCATTTGAACTTAATTATATTAATTTTAAGAATACTTTTCTTTCTTTCAGTTAATATTATGAGGATATGGCATCCTATTACCTTCTCTACAATACATAATTATCAGGAAGCCCGAACCAAGGCTATACCTTTTCATAAACTGAGATATTCAGAACTATGGGTGCATCTTATAAAAAATAAATCTAGGGGTTTCTTGGTTAAACGTCTACGTTTGGCTTATATTGGCAAAACCATAATAGATATAGGTAAAAATACCATTATTTTAAATGTGGATGCCAATATCCAGGTGCAAAATATGGGAATTGATGCAACAAAATTTGCCAATAATTTAAAAGATTCTTAAATCTAGGGTAGTTGTCTTTCAGACTTTAGATTTAATATGACCACTTCTGACTTCCAGGAGTTCGATTACAACAAGTATACAATGAGAATAACTATAAATCCTATCAAGATACAAATAAGGATCTGATAATTTAATCTAAAGTTGGTTGTGTTATCAAATATTTTATCCAAATGTTCTCTATGACACGTTATTAGAATTTAAAAATGGTTTAAAATCTAAACATTATTCTTAAATTGCTTGTATAATACCCACCTTCATAATTTTGTAAGAGATTATGGCGTACATTACATGCTGACCGATCAGGACTTTTACATGGTGATTGACTCCCTGGTACAAGAGGATTGGCGTAGTGCCACTGGCACTCTCCACTTGTCTGCAATGTACTTAAGAAGAACCGTGCTACTTCGCAAGGTGTTCCTTGAGGCTGGCCAAATTTAGAAGGCAGCATTTGTTTTTTGCTACTGAATACATGAGAGTCTACAGGGAAGTGCCCATAATGATATGAGAAAGGTAAGTTGTACGATGGAGTGTATAAAAGTTCACTGTTTTCTGAATGAAAGGCTTGTTCTTGGATGGTGGCAGAGTTTGCTATGGAGCTGGATCTCCAGCTTCCAACTTGGCCACATTCCAGCTTCTCTGTCTGGAAGGAACCATATTGCTGAAAATGAAAATAAAAGAAACTGTTTAATAGTCGACTCTGAAATCTATCAGTATTGCAGAGTAACAGAATGCAGGCAGCCAAGTAATCACCTTGAAACACTGATATACTAAATGAGACAGGCTTAACAAGACTTAATTTCTAAAGAGAGGAACCTTTATCAAGCCTTTCCTTTCAGTGCCTTTGAAAACCCTGCTCTTTAATCCTAGAATGTTCAAAACAAGCTATAATTCTTAATACAGGTAAGTAGTCCTTGACTTATGACCACCATTGAAGAATATTTTTTTAAAATCAGTAAGGATGCTCTCTAAATTGTTTTGTCAAATAGCATTTGAACCATTCAGATTTTAAACTTTATCTTAGGATTTAAAAAATGAGGGCTAAAAAAATCTTACACGTTTTGAAAGAGACCAGAGAATAATAAACACCAGCTGGGTCAGGCTAGGAAACTTTTTGTTTTTAATGCACAATAGTGCAATCTTCATAACATAATCAACTAAGGTATTATGAGAAATTGTGTTGGTGGCACCAAAAATAATGGTTTCTACAAATCAGCATTTGATGTGGTGTGCAGTAAATGGGAGCAATGTGGAAATCTTTATTCCTGGCTAATGCCAGTGTCCAAAAAGAAAAATACTTTACAATAATAATTATCACAAGAGTACATGTTATTGATGTAACATGCCATTGTGATATTAAAAAATCTACAGATAACAGAGTAATAACAAAGATGAACAGAGTAATGACATTACAGCAGTTCTTATTCTTGTCCCTAAATATTTATGGACCGTATGTCAACTTGTAGATTACAAAAGCTGCAAATATTGATAATTTGAATAGCAGAGAAATTCTAGTGATTATTCATAAAGCACTAACTGCAAAGCTAGTATACCCACACCTCCTTTAATAACCCTGTGCTGTTCCAAAAATCAGGTGGTGGAGTGAAATGGTCATTACGTGAACTTGTGACAAAGAGAGACACTGAAAAGATTACTGGCTACTGCCACTTTTTCCAGTCTCACACAGCTACGTCTGCCTTACTCTCATTCTGATATGCATTTTGCCTGACACACAAACTTTGGTTGTAGATGGATGCATTGGTCAGAAAATGAACTTTTTCATTACTGCTTTAACCATTATAATTGTAAATGGTCACTAACTGATGTAGTCACTAAACAATGAGTGGCTCTATTGCATCAAGGCTGTCATGCTATTAATATATGAACAGTTTTGTCCAAAGGGAAGGGGGGAAAAAAACCTGCTGTGGGTAAGGAGTTGTTCTGAGTTTCATCTTCATTTTATTACTCCTAGGTTTTGTTGCTTTTCTTGTTTCTTGTGAGGTAGACATCAAATTTCTGCATGAAAATTGTGATTTAGAAACGGCAATTTGGTCCAGTGACAATGGAAGTTCCTTATATTCTATATCTCTGCAACACAACATCATAGCAATAGGTTGATTACAATCTATTTCTCATCTAATTTTGCCAAGAACCCATCCATATAAACACAGTATTAAACGTTTTATCCAAAAACATGTATTAAAATGAAATTCCATACAAAAGGAATATAGAAGACTGTCTTGAAATTGCTGGTAACTATAATTCATAAACTTTGAAATTTAAATCAAAATCCTCAATTTTAACTACAAAGATCTTTCCAGAGACAAAGAATTTAGGAATATGCAATTATAGGAGACTTATCTCCTGGTTGAGAAGAGAAGAAAATGGACAATTGACAATATAAAGTTAATTTATAATATTTCTGTATAAACAGCAATTATATACGCATTCAATTTGTATATAAACTCAAGACATAATCTGAGAACAGCCTGGATTGACTATAGGAAAATCTGTCAGGCTAAGCCGAAGAACAATGAACAATTCAGCCTGAGTTCAGTTTTTTATTTGCTCAAACACTATAGAATCTCACCAGATTAAACTTTTGCTATTCTCACCATAACCAATATGTCCTGGGACATTCTAGGGAGTGACCATCCTTACTTACTTCCCCTGCCCCCTATCTAGATCCTGGCAATACTGCCTCTTGACTTGTCCCCCCCCTTTTCTGGAATATTCTCTCTCCTTTCTAGGAAACTGCCATTTCTCTGTGGTCCATTACATCTTAGTATGCATGTTATTCCCTTCAGGTTATTATAGGAAATGACCAGGTGGAGCCTGAAGGTGGGGTCAAAAGCATCATTTGTATGAAATCCTTACACAGCCATTGGAGACCTAAGTCCAGGCCCCTGTGAATTCTGTTGCCTCTTATCTAGCACCAATTTCCTTTGACTATCAATAAACTTTCAGTGCTTTGAATTCAGCTCCTGTTCCTACTTATTTGCACCCCAATTATATCACCAACAGTCAGAATACAACTTGTTTTTAAAATGTCTGAACCAATATTTCTAATTCCTGCCACAATATATTGCTGTTATCAAGCAAGCCAGCAGAGGAGGGTCTTTGGCTTATCTAGTCTATAGGTGAATAACTCTTGCAAAGGTATGCTGACTCAAATTGTATGCAAGAACTTATTTAGTTGCTTTGCTGTGTTACCAAAAAAAAATAAAATCATGACAGATACTTGGAGTGTTGTGTATTAATAAGACACTGGGGATGCACAAAAGCCTCCCACCTATTAAAAAAAGTGAAGATGTATCTAAAGGAAAAGGGGGTGGGAGATGGGGGGGAAAGAAGGAAGTGTAATCCTACAGTGAATGAAATGACACGTGTTAGTCCATAAAATGGCTGAAACAATCAGGCTACAAGATTATGTCTCCAGGATAATTGAAAGTAAGAGATTTTTCAGAACCTAGCCAAAGATTGATATTTTTTTCTTCCCTCCGGAGAATATCAACAAGCAGTTGGTAGCTGCTTGTCTAAGACAGGCATTGAAACAAACAATAAATGATACTAGAACCAAAAATAGTTTACTGTCATTCCCACACATTGTCCCATGAGAACATAATGTATTTGTTAATTATCAACCCTTTAGCAAATGAAAACAAGATAACAAGGAGCTACAGTTATACATTTGTCAGCAAGAAATGAGGACTTACGTTAGGACATAATTGACACTCACTATGCAGTGAGGTCTTGATGAGCGGCTATTATGTACAATAGTGGCATAGCTCTGGACCCAAACCCAGCCACCATTTTTTGACAGCAAGCGATAATACTTAGTTGTGACTTGTCCTTTCACCAACACTATAAAACATTAAAGAGGTTTAATTATATTTATGTTCTGTCTGGTCCAAAGCCTCTTGGCTTTTATAAAATTACAGAACTTATAACTTTTTAAGCAAGACTGTTGTTTTTGCTTTTTAAGAAGGAAATTGAATAGAATATACATAGGAGAACTTTTTCAAGTAAGAAAAGAAACATAATTTGCTATTTTAGTTTTTACATATAAATATTTCCTTTTCCTAAATCTTCTAACACAAAATCCACTAATTAATATAACAATCTTATATACTATGTTTACTCTTAAGTCCCATGCCATATCATTAGTTTAGATTACCTTGGTAATTTCTTTTATATCTTATTTTCTATATATATACAACAGTTTCAAAGCAGTCAATATTTTGGTCATCACAGAACTTAGTATTAACATTGCACATACACTATTGATCTAAAATATGAAGTCATAGCAAAGAAAAAAATGGATTACATATCCTCACAATGCCTGCACTGCAACCTATATTGTTTTCCAAAGCATGTTCATGTAACAAAAACAGAAATGTTGTGTTTGGAATTTTTTAACATAAAATACATTGAGGGGAGAAAAAACTGAAATAATATATTTGCGGCTACAGAAAATTTAAGTTTAACACGTTTTATTTTCTTCTCACCCTCATTCCCATTTGTCACTTGATGCAACATAATTAAATTCACAGCAGTCTTTCAGGAATCCACATCCATCTCAAAAAGAGTGTGATTTTGTTATGATCTAAGTTTTTCATTAAAATAAATTGATCAGATGAGAAATCTCAGAAATATTTTTTAGAAAAAAATCTCCTAAAAAAGAAGATGCTGACCAAGATTTTTGAAATCTTCTTTAAATTCAATGGTCAGACCTCATTAATCTACGACACAGATACATGTAAGTCTTTTCTAAATATCTTTTTATCCCTTTGTTCTGAGAAGAAAAAGAACAGGTTTTCCCTTCCATTATAAAGGTGGAGCAGTGAAGAAACTATTAGCACTGTATCTTATAAGGAGTCTAACTCTGTGGTCCAGAATATGATGAAATAATTCTCTTGGACAGAATTCCAATATGTTGGACATTTCTTCACTGCCATTGCCTCTATTCAAAATGCTACTGAACTTATTAATTTATTTGTTCCATCAACCCACTTTTCTTAATTATCTCCAGTTCCTGATATACCATGAGACTATTAAATGGACTGTTCTTGTGAGACATCTATGTTTTCTTTATATCTTAGTTCAGGTGTCTGCAACTGTTAACACTCGAAGAGCCATTTGGACACGTTTCCCACAGGAAAAAAACACAGGGAGCCACAAAACCTGTGTGGGCATGGCCAATTCAATGTCACTCACTCCCACCCAGTGACATGACACCCCCCCAGCCAAGCCTATCCAGCCACAAAACCCTTCTCTCTCTCTCTCTCTCTCTCTCTCTATCTCTCCCCTCCCTCTCTCTCTGTATCTCTCTGCTCCTCTCCCTCTATCTCCCACCCTCTCGCCTTCTCTCTGTATCTCTCTCTCTCTCTGTATCTCTCTCCCCCTCTCCCTATCTTGCCCTCTCTCCCCCCCTCTCTGTATCTCTCCACCTCTCCCCCTCTCTTTGTATCTGTCTGTGTGTGTGTATCTATTTGTGTGTGCATGTGTGTGTGCATGTCTCTCTCTCTCTC
>JANHFL010003237.1:224740-241177 GCA_032468155.1 Oxyrhabdium leporinum | reverse complement strand
ATTAGCACAAGCAGCTGATTGTTGGTTGGATCGGCCTCCTGACGATCAGCTGTTTCAGGCTGCAGGGATTGCCATTGTCTATTGCTGCCTCCTCGCGGCCTATTTTCGGCCTCCGCATGCCATTTTTGGCCTCCATGCACCCCATTTTCTGTCCGTTCCAATCCCTGCCACCTGGAATGGGCCGAAAACGGGGCACGCAGAGGCTGAAAATGGGATATAAAGGCTGAAAATGGGGCGCGTGGAGGCAGCAATAGGTGACGGTGATCCCTGCAGCCTGAAACAGCTGATCGTCAGGAGGCCTATCCAACTGACAATCAGCTGCTTGTGCTAATCAGGCTGTGCTGAAGCTGAAACAGGCTGTTTGCTGTTTGCTGCAGGGAGGCAAATTGCTAGGAGGCAGAGGCCGAATGGTGGGGGCCGGCAGGTGGGCAGGGCTTCAGCAACATTTGCTGTACAAGACACACAGACATTTCCACCCACTTTTGGGGGTGGAAAAAGTGTGTCTCATACTCCGAAAAATATGGTACATATCGAGTCTGAAACAAAATCCCAAGTAACAAAAATGGCAAAGCAATATAGAAGCACAAACCACACATCTGTCACTGATTTATTTTTTTTAATGAATTATTTGTTTTTATCAAGTGTATCTCTTCAATTATCTCTTTCCAGTTTTTGGAGATTCAAAGACAACATATCTGACTTCAAAAACAATTCTAAAATGAAATGTCTACATATTTGTAAAGGGTCTATTCTGTTATATTTCATGGTATATAAAAAAAGAGGCATTGGCTATTTTTTGTAATGAATTGCGTTTATTCACTCAGATTTCACATGACTATTAAACAAGATTCTCTACACACTTCTGTGAAATTACATTTTAAGGACCATAAACTCATTCTTGAGATGATGAAATGAAATCAATCTTTCTTGCTCTCTTCTGTCTTTTATGTGTTTTCATACATTTTTCTCTGTGGCCCTTTTTGTAATTTCATATCCTGTAAATAATTGTTCTACAGAACAGAATCTTTATTATTGGATACCTGTAGTTTATAATCCGAAAATTGCACTTAAGTATTCAAGTAAATTTGGAAAGCCACATATGCAATAAACAGTATGAGTTTTAGGCAAATATTGTCAAATTTTGGCAGAAGACGAAAAATGCTATTACAGTATAGACCTTGGCTACATACCAAGATTTTAGCATAAAAGCACAAAGCTCAGCTTGTTATTTTACCATCTTTTTTATTTAAACATTTAAGTAATTCATGAAATACCTTGCAAAAGATGGGGATGAAGTGGTTGGTGAGCTGTTAAAATGGCTGTCATTTCATCATGATCTGAGGGATGTATATATTCGTAAATGCTATTGCCAGTTAGTTCTACCTGCCATGAAAACAGTTAACAAAATCAGAATTACTGAAAGTTCTCTTATCTTTTAATATGATACTTCAGAAATCCTTATGAGTTATATGTATGATTTACACATAATTTACATCTTTTCTAATGTGAGTTGTTGTTACTTAAAACAAAAGCAGCTGTTGACTAAAAACTATATTACCTCCTTAATTCTAACTATGGCAGTTCTAACTAATTGCACAAAAGATGTCCTGAAGATTATGATATGTATCTACATTGGTAATATCTTTTTTAATGTTAAGAATCTCTACAATCATTTTTCATATAGCTATTATTTTTATTTTCCCATTCTTCACAAGGAAAGTTAGTTTAAAAAGCATATCAGCTTTTTAATGCTTTATAGCTAATTAGCAGGAACTGAGCATTTCAAATTAGCTATACTCATACAGTTCTGGATGTAAGACATGATTTAAAAATTGGGTATACTCTGCACAGTTTCACTAAAACTGGTAATTTACTAGAAAACATGCAGCCAGAGATTCAAGAAACAGCCGAATAAGATATTTTTATTGCCAATATTAAGGGGGGAAATAGCAAAGAATCCTAGACTCAAATGTTGTATATAAATATGCAACGGTTCTCCAAGTATTCACTTGCAACTCCCCCCATCCATTCTGATTTAGAAATACAGTGTCCATGCAATTGTTGTTAATGAATTACATCTGCCAGTTGTTGCAACTATATTAGTTGGCATTGTTGTGAGCCACACCTGATAGATCTTATGTTGTTCACCTCTGAATCCAGCCAACTATCATTATCTTACATATAGTTTTGATTTGTTAATGCAAAAGAACATAAAAGTTGTTTGCAAGTCTCCCAGCAATAGATGTAAGTTACAAAAAACTGTGAAGTAGTTTCTCTATACTAGTGACTATGCCAACTTCACAAGACATATTGAACCACGTCAACAATATTCTTCAATCCGAAATCCAGGTACATCCAGATTAGAAGGATACGTGTTGCCTTGTTACTTTAACTTGGACTTTGTATGAGGTTCAAATATGGAAGGTAGTTGCATTGATGCTATCTCTTTATTTCCAGAACAGAAATACAATGCTAGAGAGATTTGCAAAAATGAGATTGCTCCAGCTACCCTCTTTATATCATCTATCTCACTAAAGGATACTCTGATCCCAGTTAGACAGGATTTTGGTTGGATTGCATTTTTGAATTGTGAGCTATAAAAGTGGCTGACATTTTAGGAGGACAGCCATATTGGCCTACAATGGCAGAAAGACAGAAGGAGTCTGGTAGTACTTTCTCTGACTAACACATTTTATTAAAAGGCAGCTCATTTCATCAGATGCATGTTTCCCAACCTTGGCAATTTGTTGGCTGAGGAGCTGAAGTCCACACATCTTAAAATGGCCAATGTTGATAAACGCTGGTCTAGACTGATGCAGGATTTAAATTGGGATGGGGATGTGAGAACAATGGGAAAGTTTGGTTATACAGATGCAGGTTACACGAAAGACAAATTACAAGCAGCTTATCAATTAACAGTTAATGGATAGCTGGATACTCCATTTTCACCAGGGCTGTTCTTAAGTTCTTTTTTTGGCTGGTGGCTGATAACTGAGTTGCTTAATTACTCCCTACAGTTTTGCTTGTTTAGAAAAAAACACCTAAAAATCAAGCAAGGCAGGACATTATATTTCTGGGAAGATAATATTAGATGCCTTTCCAACATCAGCATTCAACAGAGGGACAGAAACTTATTCCTACCTGGGATAAACCTAGATGAACAGAAGCTGTTTCTGAGATATACATTATTTTGCCATCAGACGCTACCACAAAAACAAACCCATCCAGAGTCTGTAAAAGAAAAAGAAATAGAGCAAACGCTTACCACTTACAATTTACAGTCAAGTTCCTTGTGAGAAGTTTTTAATTTCCCCCTACAGAAGAACATATATTAAAAAATATTATCCATATTGGCCTGATAAAGTCTATTATACATTCATTATAAAAATGACATCTAAATCATTTTCTTTTTAGGTATGATAATTTTGCATAGGCAGGAATTAAATTAACTGTATCAAGATGATAAAGTTTAAAATATTTCTTCACACAAGTTCTATTATGGTATTCTCAAGGAATAGAAATCCTAATTAATTGACTGAAAGAATTTTTCATATTTTGCAAATTTTATTTTAGCTTTGAGGGAATTCTTATGTTCTTCTGACTTTGTCTTTTAAACTAAAGTCTTTACAAATGGGGGATTCTTTGAAAAATGGACTCTTGGAAAATTGTACATAAAATTGAAATACCCAGAAAATGTTATTAAAGCATGAAATTATAATTTCCAAAAATATAACATGGAAATTATTTGAAAATTAAAACTATAAACACGGCTATAAAATACTATTTTGATCTATTTCAGAATGTTTTTTGAGGCCTCACAAATAGGATTTTAAAAATAATCAGTAAAAATAAAGTAACTTTCTAGTTTAAAATACCAAGTCTAACAAATTCAGATAAAATCAACTTTAAAAAATTAAAACTGCTTTAAAGCACTAAAGTGATATTCCATAATATTCCATTCCAATCCCAAAAATGGGTATTTGGAAGCAATTTTAGAGGAGTGTAATCCAATGGCAGAACATTTGCTTTGAATGCTGAAGGTTTTAGCTTCAATTCTTGAAAGTACAAATTAAATTTTTATCTTATCAAAGCATTACTCTATTCTGACTGACAGTGTTGCTCCACGTTTTCAAGCAAATAATTTTACCTTTGTTGAGATGTGCATTTCAGATGTGTAGGCTAAAAAAAGTTGCTTGAAAAATAGTGTAATTACCACAGTTCAATGGCAGAAAACTTGCCATGCTCCTTTTTCCATTGCAATGTATCAAATGCCAAACATGGGAAAAACTCATTTAAGACTTTAGAAGCCATTGTTTACCAGAGAAGACATGCCAAAGATTTTACCTGAAGTAAATGTGAACCCAGCTCCTTTGCAATGTTATCCAAGGGGCCAAATCTGTTTGGCTGGCCCCAGGCATCTCCCAAACCTGGGGAAAAAAAATCAAGAAGCTTCAATCAAGGCACAGATGACAATATCTCAAGTCATGGCTGAAAACCAATTTGCCTCAACAGTGAATGTGTGTAAAAGAGAGAATGATGGGATTTGCTAGGTGAGAGTCCTCTCTATTGTGCCTAAACAGGTTAGGTGGCCTTTTCTTCCAGAACATCAAATCTGTGATTCCTGTTGTTCAGTTGCTAAGCTGTGTCTGACTTTTTGCATCCCCATGGACTATAGCACCCCAGTCCCCCCACGACCTCCACTGTCTCCCGAAGTTTGCCCAAGTTCATGTCCATTTCATGGATGACGCTATCTAACCATTTCATCTTCTGTCACCCCCTTCTCTTTTTGCCTTCACATGTTCCTTGGAATTCAATTGTTATTTAAGGACTAATTTCACACAACACACATAAGTCTCCCTCAAATTGGCCAACAGAACCTGACTAAATGCATTTTCAAAAGAGGTGGGTTTTTTTTTAACCTTCTCATAATTTCCAGGTATCTACAAGCCCATGAAAAGGAAAACCACTACAGGCCTCAGTTAGCTCTGGGGTGTAGGAAAAGCAACAGTACTCAAGGTTTAGTCTCTTTGCTCAAACTGTGAACTGCTTCAGTGGATTCATTGCGTTCCTTCTATAACTTTGTCTTTTTTGTTCTTATAAACTCCAACTTCAGACAAAAACAGTATGATCACAAAGTTTGATGCCTCAATGTAAAGTCATTTGTTTTTCATCTTTTCTGCCTTTTTCCCTTCACAGGATTCTCTGCTACCATATGCCACCCCTCCCCTAATCCTGCTCCCCTCCCTTCACAGTTTTCAATAAAAGCACAAATGCTGCTAGTTCACTTGTTTCTGGGAAAGAACCCTATAGAACAATCACATTCTTATTAAACAATCTGCCAAAACCTCTAACACTCAGTAATGCATGTGTTTTTAAAAAAAGCCAAGTTCTTCTGGCCATTGGAAATACCACAACTGGCCATCATTTGGATAGCGTAAATCCCACTCTCTTCCTCAAGCAAAGCACTTGCCACATATATTGTCCGAAGAATCAAGACCATTAATTCATCCTGGATTCTTAAGAATACCTAAATTGTGACCTATATTCTGAAATTATGTCTTTATATATAAGAAACAAAATGGGTGGACTAATTCAAAACACTGCAGTTCCATAGCATTCTACAGGCATTCCTGAAAGAATTTCCCTTTCACTTTAATATTTTCATCTGGAAGACATATCCAGATTCTATCTCCACCCTTGGAAAACATTCAGAAGTAAGCTTTCTTTTGTGAACTGAAAGACACCAGAAATCAGCCTCCCACCTTCTTTTGTTGAAGCATCTGGGAACTCAGTCTGCAAGTCTTTCAGCCCTAAAACAGTAGGAATTAACCACACCAAATCTTGAAGGCAAAGGTGACCAAATTGGCACATTGTACATGTTTGGGAACTTTGGGGATTGAAAAGAGACTTTCATAATTTATTTACTGACCAAACTTGACAGTGACAGTCTGTTCCCAATGGGGACCTTTTGTTCAGTTTTGATTTGGATATAGTACTAGCATGACATAAGGCAAAACATTTGCAATCATTGATCCCTTTCTGCTGCCATCTAGCATTTATCTGAATTATTGCAACCAGATTTTATAAGCATGGCTAAATTTTATACATAAACTGATTTTTCTATTTGTCCCCTTTCCCACTTGACTCTTTACTAAAAGCACTGCTGTCATTTGGAACAGTTGCACAGTTGCTTGATTTGAGCATTAACCCAAATTATTATACCTTTTGTTAATTTCAATTCTTTGTATTCTGCCTATGATATTTCTTTCCTCTGATGTCCTGCTTCTGCAACAGAATTGCTGTTCAGTGCCATTCTATTAAGCTGTGAAAGAAGCAATCTTTTTTCCATTGTCTTGCAATCTAATTTGATTCTCATAATTCAGTTAGTGTTGTTTCATTATTTGTTATATTTGAAACATGAAATGCTGCACATCTCCAAACTGTTAGCATGCTGAAAAAAATTCTTCCGGAGCCAGATTTAGCATCTGGTTCAATGAAGCAGAACCAGTAGGCAGCTCATCCAGCTGGAAGTGTGATTGTGGCCCAGAATCACGAGAGGTAAATGATGTCATTACAATAGTGCAATTCTACCCACAAACATGGGGAAAATATTTATAATCTCACTTCCTAGGTTCACAACCTCAACACACATATTCACTTTTAACTGATATTAGTAATTCCATAATGGAGTAACAGCATTCTCTTTTTGCTCACACCTTTACCCTGATGCTGCACCAGAATTCATCTCCACCTAAATAGCCTAGACTTTTGAACTTTTGTTCCTTGAACTTTTGTTTCTGCTAGGTAATTGTTTCAGAGCAATGCCGAGGTAATTTGTGGGTTCCATTCTTATTTATTGTGATTTTATTTGAATTTTTTAAAATTCCTTTTTAATTTTATCTATTTTAACCAAAATTCTTGGAACCAGCTTTTTGAGTTTAATTGCAAACTCTTGACTGCAAACTGCCCACAGACGGAATATAAAGCTGCTCGGAAACCAACCAAGGGAAGATGACCTGGACCATTCCGCCAGAAGTATGTATGTCACAAGAACGGGGAAATCCACAAACGTTGCCTTGGGACCGCGATTCAAAACAGCCGAAGGGGATTCCCGTAGCAGTGAGAAGGAAGCGGCTCGAGAGGCACTCCCGTTGCAGCCCTGCGCCGGGTCCCTCGCATGTCCCAGCATGCAAAGCGCCCCGTCGCTCTCCTGCCATTCCCGGGCAGAAGCGCGGAAGCTGCAGAGGGGCCGCGCTTTCCTTCCTCGTCTTCAGTCCGCCGCGCACGTTCCCTTTAGCCACGGAAAGACCAAGGGCGAGGCGTTTCCCCTGAGGGTTTGGGTTCACTCCTGTTGCGGTCGGGATCTTAGTTGTCCCCAAAGGGAGTCAACACACGCGCTTCAACAGAGTCCAGGCTGGCAGGTCGCGCCCAACTCCGCCGTTAAGATGGCTTTGAAGTCGTAAACCAACGAGGATTCCCCACCCGCTTCTGCGGAGGTGCAAGTCTGTGTTAAATCATTAGAAGAAATAAATGGGCTTCAAACGGCTGCTTTGAGAGGAACGAGCGTCTAAACGTTCAGCTGTTGCAGGCGTTAATCTTCTACATGACTTTTAACAAGTTTGCGGGTTGCGGCTTTGTTAATTTTGTTTGGAAAATGCTAATCCAGACGAGAAGATGAAGCGGCTTGCCTAAACCATCCCGTCTTTAGAACAGAGGAACGAAGCCTTTGTTCCCTGGAGGTGCAGGGCTTCATGGCAGGCACCCGCGGTCTGAAGATGGGGCTGCGCGGCGCCTCCTAATGAAACAAGCTCATGCAGAACCATGAACTCTGTGCGTAGAGCTCTCTCTCTCTCTCTTCCTTTTAGTAACATGGGAACCGTCTACAAAGAAACGTGGGGGTGAGGAGGGTAAAGAACTACAAGACATTGCTTTTTAAAAACATATCGAACTACTTTTTCCTGCAAAACTATAGATATGAAGATATATTTTAAGTCTCAAACGAGATAAACAAGTTTTGATAAAACGAAACAAGTCTTTCTCCATCGAGTGGATTTCGGACCGAACGTCCAAACAGCGGAAAGAGGAGAGAAATCCCGCATGGATAGGTTGGGTGGGGGGGTGTTGGTTCCAGGGCACTTCAATTGATTAACGAAAAAGATTTTTCAACAATGGGGTGGGGTGGGAGGCTTGCCTTCACTATCTGTTTAAGGAATGTTCCCCCTGTGAGCAACTTCAGTTAATTCATTAGTATGTCCAAAATCTACAAATTTTTTTGATCTGAATAATTGTAACCTGGGCTTTGCATATGCCAGTTCAGAAATCTTTTTACTTTTTTCTACTAGTTTTAAGAAAAACATGGTCGAATTGTATGAGATGCAAATCCCTACTTGTGTTTTCTTAAGAAAAAGAACGCAGTTTGATTTGTGGCTCGTTTTCTTGGTTCAAGGTTTTCTCCAGATGAATCTGAAGTGTATTCCTTCTCTTGATGCCTTTATTGAAAATACTGTCTCATTCCGGAAAGGGAAATATTTCAAACCATTAGAAAACCATGATTTATATCTTGCTTCGCTATTGCATTAAATCAAAAGTCAGCTGTTCAAATGTAAAGCTGAACCTCCCTCATCAAGAACAATTCAGAGAATGAAATGAATTGTGTAAAGATAGGCAATTGCCCCGATAAAATAATGTCTGCTGACAAATTTGTTCTTTGAGCTAAGCGACAGAATGCATTAGATTGGCTCTCTTTGATATTATTTCGCAGTAATTGTAGCGGGATTTTTAAGAGTTGCAAGACTCATTAAGTCTGGATGAAATCTAAAGCTGAAATCCTTTAGCCACATTCACTGTTGTAATCCCACCAGCGAAGCCAAGTGCCTGCAGCTCAAGAGAGCCTGCCCCCAAAACAATAGGTTTAAATTGATGAATCATCGGCTTAAAAGCAACTTTATCCACCGGTCTCTGCAGAAGTGAGCCTGTGGAGCTTTCTCCTAAGCCGTTCAGTTTAGAATTTTTCTCGTTGGGCACATGTGTGTGATTTCTTCACATTGCCAAATTGGGCAAACGAAATACTCGGAGATAAGAATGATTATGATTTAATAAGTACGTTTCCAAGTTCGCTTAAGTTCAGCACCGAGACGTCCCGTCTCCAGAACCTCTTCTTTCTATCAGAATTTATCTAACAGGATAAGTGGTTGTATTTGAATTGTTTTTTAAAATGTATTTCCGTATTTGTTCGAATTCCCCAATTACATGACTTTCTACCAGGTAAAATATATTTAGGCAGCAACTAGAATGGGAGATTTTCGTCCCAGATAAACATTGCAGAGAGGGAAAATTGTGAGAGTTCCTTTTATTTGCACAGCCGGCGGAAAACAACTAAAAAAAAATCCCACACACAGCTGCCCTAAACCGCAGAATCAAAGCAGTTTGCAGGCTGAGCGCGTCCGAGCACTTCCAGTGCCGCGGTTGGCATTTAGTCCTACACCTCGCAGAAGAGATACGTGACGAAGGGGCTTCGCTACGCCTCGATCTCCAATCTGGGCAAAATCTCTTCCTCTGGCGGGGACCCCGTGATGGGGAAGGACCCTTAAAGCCCTGCAATTAGAAAAGTGTTCTACCAGGAAGAAAGCAAAGCGATTTCCCTTGGCGTTTAGCCTTCTATACTCACCTCTCATACAAAAGAGGATTTCATTATAAAATTCCCCTTTTATAATGAAAGAATAAAATAATAAAAGCCTAGAAAAAAATATCTCCGTCCTGGCCTTATCGTCGCTGTCAAAAGAGACAGCTTCCAAGACAGACAGTAACTTCTTCCCATTACAAAGTGATCTGAATTATTTTTTTTCCTTTCCTCCTTTGCTTTTACTATAAGCTTTGTTATCTCGTCGTCTCCACTCCTGGCGTATTAAGAGCTACTAAGACGCGCCTAAAGTACCGAATGCCTATTATAAAAGAATGAGTCGGGTTTTCTGTCAGTGGGAATTCAAGTGACTTCATGAATGTCACTACTTACAGCTGGCAAATTTTGTAAAGAAAACGACGGAATAAAAAGTGCAAATGGGAAAACGGGGACGATCTTCTGGTCTGGAAACCCACTGCCACCTTCTTACCACTTAAAATAGTTTCGGATTCGTGGGCCGGAACCAAAGCAGTTTAAACCTCGAAGCTTTCAAGCGGCATTTAATCATTTTCCGCAGAGTTCCCCGTAATACCCGAGTATTGTAGTCTTAACGGTGGATAATCGAGGCGAAATATAAGCCATTCACCAACCTGAAGCCGGTTTTAATCCAATTTTCCCCCCATCCCCGTTTTAATGCTAATGCATCGCCGGTCTCCTTTCGAAGAGACAGTCCGTTTTGGGGCAATGACCTGCGAGGACTCCTCCGAAGGGCAATTGCTGGGAGCGTCTCAGTTCCGCCTGGCGGATAAAAACCAGCGGCAGCTCCAGAAGACAACTTGGCGACCCTTGCTGAATTCCAGCCTCTCCATTGAAGATGGGGGGCAGGGAGGGGGCAGGAGGCAGCCAAAGGTAGGCCGGAGAGCTCCCGGGAATTGCGGGTCACAAGAACAGGCCCTCCTTCGCAGCCAGACTAACGGCGCAGCAGTCCCGGAGGTTCCATTTGCTGGGGCTGGAGCCTTGCCAGCTATTCAATCGCCATTTCTCAAACTGTGTTCTTGGGAAGCTTTGAGGAGAGTTGGGTTCAACTCCATTTATAATGTCCCAGCCTAGGCCTAGGAGCCTAGGACTTGGGACTCTCGGAGGATCAGCCTATCCCAAATCAGCCTGTCTCAGAAAGTCTAAGAAATAGGAATTCGTCCTCTGAAACCTTAAACAGTGGCATAAAAACAGTGAGGGGAAAACCGTCCTCTGCTCTACTGCCTAGTTATATATAGGCAGGTGGAAGCTAGGGAGCCACCTAAAGAGAAAGAAGGTGTCATAACAAAAGGGCCCAGAACATCGGCCCTGGGAATAAGGTAGTGCTTAGGATGGGGCTCTTTCAAGGGCTGAATTCTTCAGGGAGAAATGTAAGAGTTCTTCTCCCCACACACTTTTTTTCCTAGAAAGCTCAAATGTTAAGCATCTTTTCTACATTTATTAAAATGAAGCTTTCCCCTTCTCTCTTCTTCCTTCTAGACACTAACTAGCACTTAACATATAGGAGGAAAAAGAGAGTCAGTTTAGTTAGTTTGACTTATCACATACTAATGCAAGCCACAAGAGATGGCCCAGTAGAAGGAAGGTGATATTTTGCACATGTTCAAAAGCGTTCTTGATAATACCCCCAGGCTGACAGTTTAGTTAAATTAAGGCTAAAATCCTACAGATATTATACATATTTGGCTATAAATCAGAAATACAAAGACCAAACACAAAGAACAATGACTTCTAAATAGAAATGCAAAGAATTGCATACCCTCAATATGCACAAATTAACAACAGTCATCTCCCAGTGGCAGAAATAACTTGCTTAATATTTAATCCACATTTATTATAAAAGGTGCACTTTTCACAGGCAAGTCCAAAAGATTGGTAAATAATAATTACTTCCATACATTTATATTATCAGCGCAATTTTATGTATCTTATTCAAAAGCTAAGAAAGATTTACTGGGATAAATTGCATACAACTGTGCTTAAAAGGCTGAAGTTTTAAGGTTGTAATTTTAATGAGAATTTAATGGGAGTAATCATTTACTGTATATGTGATTTTGAGTTTAATTTAATCCCATCTCAAAGTAATGACTTTTTAAAAATGAATTACATAATTAGTAACATAATATAATCAAAACCTTAATGGTAAAATCCAGGCCACGCTTCTTAATTCAACAATCAATATACATAATATAAGTGATAATATAATGTAGTCAAATATTGAATGGAGTGCCATTATGATAAAAAGAAAACTCTTTAAACAGAACTGGAGTTGGCTCTCAAACAGTGTTTCTCAACCTTGGCAACTTTAAGGTGTGTGTACCTCAACTGACTTAAGTCCATACACCTTTAAGTTGATGAGGATGTAGGAATGCTTGCATAAATTAAAATCCACTTTTTCAAGATCAGTAGTAATTGAGCCATAGACTTCCCTCTTCTTCCAGTATTCCAATCCTGAGATCTCTGGAAGTAATTTGCATTATTTCATATTTAGAAAGGTTTACACATTTTGATCATTACTTCATCAATCACACCAGTACAACAAAATGCATTTATATTCCAGCTTTTCTCAAAGAAAATAAATCATAATTTTTCTCACACTTTATCATCCCAACAGTACTGTGAAGTACTTTGGGGAAAACCAGAGGCAGACTCAACTTCATAACTTTCTCCCTACTGCCTGTCACCTTCCTGCCATGGACCTGTCTTTCCTTGACTTCCCTCTTGTTCCTTTCAATATTGTGAACAATATTCCTTACAATATTGAAATAAGGGTTTGTTTTTGTTTCAGGGTGGGTTTTTTTTGGTGATTTTTGGCATTAGTTGCCAGCCTTAGCTCTCTGTCGACCTTAGCTTTTCTGATTCCCTTTGCAGGTTCAGGTTAATTACTATTCTGTTTTAGTTATGTGCACATCTTTCTACTTTTTTATATTAGACCTTTTTGTCCATTAACTGAAGGAATATAAATTCTCCATATGTGCATCTGTGTTCGTGTGTATGTATGTAGCATCTGTATATATGTGTGTGAGAGAGGAAGAGGGGGGGACAGAGAGGGAGAGGAAAAGCCCACTGAATCTAATTGGTTTACTCAAATGCACCAGACTTTTTTTGTTAAACACATTAAACTTATTCTTTATTTATCATTGACACCATTAAGCTGCTACTTTGGAAGCTAAGAGAGATTCCTAAGGAAGGTTTCCTATTTCTCCAGATTCTTTCATCCATTAGGCAGCAGAAGTATTGGGGGTGCAAGTGTGTTCCATGTCATTCATTAAGCAGTTTGCCTCTTTTGGTTTAATAATTAGGAAGGGGGTTATTTTAAAAGTTCATTTTCAGTGCTCCACTGAGTCACAATTTAACTCCAATGTCAACAACCTTCAGGGATGAAGAAGTTGAGTTCTAGAATGTTTTCTTTCTCTCTTTTTTTGGGTTGTCTAGTGGTGGAAAAATAAGATTATCAGCCAAGGAGAACAAGAGAAATCAAGGAGGGAGGGAAAGGGCAGGGGAGAGGGGAAGAGTCCCAGTAATAAAGAATATATAAGAAAACCATTGCAACAGATGTTACAGGGCCTAGATCTGTGCTAGTCACTGCTTCCTTCCTGCACTAATTCATAACTTTCAAAATTCACCACGAAATACAGAAGCTCAAGAATCCAGGAGAGAAAGAAGGTCAAGCTAACAGACTTAGCTTTGAAATTGTATCTCCAAGGATTAGATCTTTCAAATAGAAGTGATCCTTATCTGATTTTCAGGAGAGGGACCAAGGGGCAATTCTGCTTGAGGACTTGGGGGTACTTTGGGGCCACTAGAATCCTCCAGCTATATTGTCTACTAAATTTTGGTGTCAGGTTGTTATCAACACAGGAACTGTTTCTCCAATCCGATCCTCAAATTAGTACAACTGAAAAGTTAGGATCCATACCATTTGTATTCTAGAGCTAAGCTCACAAAACTTTTTGCTGATAAAGGTTGCTTTGGAAGAAAGGCCCATAAAGGGATGGTTCTCTTTGTGGTTTTGTCTAGGGCTACAGCCCTAGCAGCCACCTGTTTCATGATAGATCAAGTTCCCGCAAGGAAAGGCTGAGTTTGACTGACCAGGAGAAACCCAGGCGTTTTTCCAAGCAGCAAAACAGAACAGGAATTGTGGGAGTTGTGGCAGATACACAAAGGGAAAACTCTAGCGTCCTGAAAACACACAGAGAGAGAAAAAGTCCACAAGCCTCCACTAAGAAGCCCTGATGTAATCTGTCCCACTTCTTCTTCTGCCTTTTAAAATTTAAATAATGTATTTCTTGCTTAAGAGTGGCAAAACCAACTTTATTAAGTTAGCAGCTGCTCATTCCAGAATTTACCATTAAAAATTGGTTTGCATCTTCTAGTGGGAGAATTAAGAGGAAATCACTCCTGGACTACCTAGTGAACAAACAGACTCTTATATTTCTGGATTTTGAGTTTTCTGTGTAGATAAAGATACTTGGAGAAATTAATGAAAAATGCACTTATTTGTATATATTTTATTTGTTTGAATGTATAAGCTGTAACTCTAATTGGAAACTTAAAGCACAGAGTACTATAGGAAGCTCTCCTTCCTGTTAAAATGCCTGCAAATCACCCCAATTACTAATGTCTACAGTCACCAAGTTTTTTCTTCTTCTGATGTTGAAAAGGAAATGCACAAGTGTTTACACACACAGCCACACACCATGGATTTTAATATTCCCTGCTCTTTAAAAATAAACAAAAAAGAGATGTTCATCTGCAAAGACAATTTTTTAAAAATGGCTCCAATCTGTGCGTTTCAAAATTCAGCTGGAGAGTTCAGTGGGAATTGATTTCTATGGCAAAGCTTTTCCTTCTTTCACATTAAGCGATAAAATCAGAGGGTGAGCAACAGAGTAGAGGAATCAGCTGATTTTAAATCAGATCTGAAATATTTCGTTTGGAAGGTTGACCTTAAGGAGAGGTCTGGCGTTAATTCGCCGCAAGAAAAGCTGTGCCTTCCCCCAGAGTGTGATCTGAACTGAGGGCAGGCAGCATGGTAAAATCCTGGACCATTCAAAATTAATTCTATCTAGTACAGTGGTCTGAGATCCTTCCGAGCCTTTCAGCCACGATGCTGTATAACAAGGGCAGGCACCACGGTGCCTGGCTAATGTTATAAAATGCTCCAGATCGGTGTTTGGAGAATTCTGGTTGTTGGTTGTGGATGAAGGGATGTAAAGTCCACATATCTTAAAGTTGCGGAGGTTGAGAAATACTGCTCTAAATGACTAATGAATTAATGGCCTCAAAATTTTAGCAGTGTCCACATCCACAGTCTTACTCGGAAATCCACCTTGAACTCTCCCACTCCAATGTAAAGACAGTGGAAATTGTTTCCTACTCCATATAGGAACCGAGACCTGGTTTTATTTAACCAACTGGTTAATATGAAGCAGCATTTTCCCTTTCCCCCTTTTTCTTAGGAAAGATGCCACAGATCACAAAAGGGGACCTGGCTCTTATATCACTGGTTGCTACTTCTCTGACTTAAAGAATCCCGAAGCATATTTTAAGAAGGCAAAAAGCTCAGATGATTTGGGTCATTTAGGCTACTACATTCGTAGGTCCATTTGCCTGGAAATAAGGCCCATTTGTTTTTCAATGCAGTTCACTTCGGAGTAGAAAGATTGAGGCTTGTATTTACTCCACCTTTTTAACTTTATAAGATTGAAAGAAGAGGGGATTTTTACTACACAATTCCCTCAGTGACCATTTAGTTGGGAGTAAATGCAATTCAACTCAATGGGATTTGCAGTGAAACAAGATTAAGATTGCCGGCATTGTACTCTCAATGGATTGCATTTGTACTGTGCACTGTAACAAGACAAGAATGTGATGGGTTTTATAAATACAAGGAGCTGCAGCGTTCATCTGGGGACACACACACACACACACACAATGGAACACAATGGAAACTAGAGTGCTAGTGTCGAGGTCTTTTTCATTAAGAGGGGTTAGTTATCGTGTCTTCCACTTTGGAGTTGTTTTATTCTGTTTAGAGAAGGGATAAGAGAAATTTAAGACAAAGGCGACTTTTATGCGAGATTTCTAATGTACTTTAAACATGCAAGTGGAGAGTGCCAGTTTGAAGTATTGGTTAAGGCATCGGGTTAGAAACTGGGAGGCTGTGACATCTAGTCCCAGCTTAGGTACAAAGCCTGCTGAGCGACTTTGGGCCAATGTTATAGTTGCAACTATAGCAGTCCCTTCGTCTAAAACATCTTAAAAAAATCTCCCTTTTCCACAACGGGGGGGCAAAGCATTTTAGAGAATTGCGGAACAAGGCGATTCAGATAAACCCAGCCACTCCCTGCACTGAAACCACTTGTAGTGGTTCGAAGAGGATGGTGGTGGGTAATCAGCCCCCTGACCGTGATAGGCCAGCAGGGTGATATCTCGCAGGGGAAGGAAAGGAGGGGGAGGGAGGAATTGTGATCCACTGGCAAGTATAGAAAGCTAAGGCTGCTTAGGAAGAGAGGAAGTTCTAACCTATTTCCGAATGGGAAGATACGCGCCAAACTCTCTTAAGCAGAAGGAAAACGAAGTAAAGTAATGAACAGGGATCCCGCGTTTGTGGAGGTTGCTTTAGGGAGAGACCCGGAGCCCTGAGGCGGGGGGGGTGGAACTGTTCATGAAGGGTTGAAAACCTGTAAAGTCTTGGTGAAGCACCTGAATTCACAAATTCTCCTTCTTCATTTGAGAACAGCTACGCTCAAATTAGACCGAGAGGCCATATTGTGGTT
>JANHFL010003237.1:214061-224526 GCA_032468155.1 Oxyrhabdium leporinum | reverse complement strand
GGAGGGAATGCCATTCACCTCTGCCCATTCAAAGCCGCCAAGCGCCCAGTCAAGACCCCGGTTTTGGTTTGCCGATCCAGCGGAAAGGGTGGCTGAAAGCTGCTTAGAAAAACGACCCTCGCTTCCCTGGAAAAACCCCGTGCCGGATTTTGGATGTAGTACGAGTAGAGTTGTCTTACTTTCAAATACCTTTATGTTCATTCACATCCCGCTCATGATTTACAGCGTCGCCGACCATTTCTATGACAATATATCAGCAATGAAAAAATATATATTCATTTATATATTCAGCAGTTGGCTTTTGATAAGGTTCTTGCGGCCCGAGTAAATCCTTTGCTGACTATGCACGGGAGTGCACCTATAATTGTGCGTTCACTTAAAAGTTAACTCTTATTTAAGTCCTCACGTTGGTAAATTTCTGCTTGCTTTTTCCACTAGATTTTCATATTGGCCCTCGGATTATCTACATACAAATTCATACATATTAAAAGCAAATTTCAGTAAACAGAATTCAAACCAGACCCACTCCCCATCATTTGGAATAGAAACGTCAAATTTAATGATGGGGGGGCCCACGACTGGTTTGAATTTTATTTACTGAAATTTGCTTTTAATATGTATTGATTTGTATGTAGATAATCCGAGGGCCAATATGAAAATCTAGTGGAAAAAGCAAGCAGAAGAATCCTATCCATTTATTTAATGTTTGTTTCCTTATTCTCAAGAAATTTACAAACGTGAGGACTTAAATAAGAGTTAACTTTTAAGGAAAAGTAATCAAATAATTTCTGTGGGCATTTAGATCCTCGTTATTTTTACTTAGCAGCAATGTGCCATCCTATATATTCGCCTGTTCTATGCTCAATATAGTGAAATACATGGTTTGAAGTGAATGAGGCTGCAATCTTATTCCCGTGCAATCCGGAATAAATCTTATTAAATCTTGTTTATGCCGGAGTAAAACTGTAAAAAAATCGGGCTGTTCCTTTGTTTGCTTCTTTGCCCTGTTCGGCTCTCTACGTCCTAGAAAAGGAAAGCTGAACAGAATGGATTTCGAGGATCTCATGCAATGTTAGTCAGAGAGGATATATACTATATATATAATATTAGGCAGGTAAATCATATTTTAAAGTTTAGCTCTTAGGAACTTTTATGAACATGGGTCTCGATCATTTTGGAAGTTTTCCTTTTTTCTCCCTCTTGAGCCTGGCACAATTGTCACTTGGTGGGGGGAAAATGAAGTTGAACCCTCAGATCTATTGCAAGGATTAGCCTTTCTTTCTTCAGATACTTTACACACCTCCGGGGCTTTCTTCTCGACCGGGCCAAGTCTACGTTAATCCTTTACCACCTCTTTTCCCCTACTTACCCTCATGGGAATGCAGAGGAAATACATTGCGTATTCCAAGGGAGGTATTTTGTTGCATCTGGTTACATTCTTTATACTTCAAAGGACACTATTGGTTCTAACCTTCCACTACACCTAAGAGTGATTTCAGCAAGGGGACGTTCATAACCTTATCCGTATCCGTTTCTTTTTCAAAAAGATTGTCTGGTTCCTAATACCCTGTCTAACTAATTTGGAAAGGCGTTTTGTGGTCTTGAAGCTTAAGGAAATTACTCCACAAGATTTCTCTGATTTTTAAATGACTACGACAATGTTAAATGCACCAGTAAATCAGCGTATCCATAGGTAGCCCGCTGCTGGCTACCTTCTCCCAATAGAAGAGGGGATAGCTTACCTTCTCTATCAGATGTCAGAAACGCTTACGTTAAAGGCAACGTACCCTGCCTTGACCTGCCCTTGAAACACTTTTCCAAAAATAACTGGAGACATTTGGATTCTGCCATCCTCGTGGCCTACTAAGGTCCAAGAAACGGCAGGAAAACAATTGCAAATCAGAACTTTTTGTCTCAACTTAAGAATTTTGAGACCGCGGGCAAACTTAAGCACCCCCCGAAGTGAAGCCGCACTTCGATACCCCGGTTCCCTCTGAGGGTTTTGAGCCGGTTGACAGGAGCGGTCGATCTTCCGAACTGTTAGAGGCGGAATTCTGATACCCTTCGTTCTCTGGCACACGCCCGTAGGAACGATTGGCCGGACAAGCGGAATAGAAAGAGTCCTGAGTCTGAGCCCGACGGGGCCACTTTGCCCAGATGGCAAAGGAACCATCTGGGGATGGGAGCGTCTGATTAGCCTGCCCATCTCAAGGGTGGGGGGAGGGAGAGCGCCACTTCCCTGCCCGCGTTCCCAACGGGCAAGTCAACCAGCTTCATTCAGGACACCGGAGGACTCCCTGGAGCCAACTTACCTTCCGGGAAGACCGCTCTCATTTTCAGGTAGCTTGTCGTGAGGCGGATGACGGACGCCTTGTCCAGCTGGGAGGTGATGGCCGAAGGCAGAGGCAGCAGCTTAGCCAGCTCGTAGAATTCGCCGTTCTCCTTTTCCCGCCGCGTCTTGGCGGCGTTCTTAGACTTCTCCTTCATCGCGGCTCCGGCAGTGCGACGGCCGGGGCGTTACTGGCATAATAGAGCCCCGGGCGGAGGCGACAGCGGCGATACTGGAGGGGTGACAGGCATGTGGACTTTGACTCGGGTCCACGGAGAGCTAGCCAACCAGCCAACGAGCGAGCAATTGAGGGCGGGATGGAGGGGCAGGTCCAGCTCCCGAGTCCGGACAAGAGACTATGGTGCTGGCTTAGCTTGCGGGTCTCCTAACCGCGAAGCAACAGCTCTGAATTCGACTGTCTGTGCAGTGGGTCGGCGGGATCCTCGGATGTCCCGGACCCTCGCCTCTCTCCCTGCCTACTCTTGTCCAAAACCTTTGGCTGTCACTAGGGAAAGGGAAAAGGGGAGTCGCCCTGGAGTCTCTTCTCTTCCCGCCCCCGCTCCCCGAATTCAGATCTGAATCCGGAACCAGATCTGAAGCCAAAAAAAAACAAAAAACCGAAGCACAGAAGCTTAAATCCCGTGCAATGCTCCAAGCCACTACGCCTCCCTCCCTTCAAATAGAGGAGCTCCTCTGATTCGACAGTTGGCCAGCTGGTTGTGCTCTGTCTCCCCTCCCTGCACAAGTAGCGGCTTGCCGGGTTTATTTTGGATCTTTTCGGGCCAAACTGATTTACACCCCACACGCTTCCGCGAGGGCAAATCCGAAACTCTCGAGGGAACCGGTTTTCCGAAGGCCGCGGCTCTCTCCGCTCCCTCGGAGGATGCTGAGCGTTTCCTTCCACTGCGGGATCCGAAGCAACTCCAGGATCCACTGAGGGGTGCTTCTACTCAGCCTCCCAACTCAAGGGAGGGGGGGGTGCAGCAGCCAAATCCGCTCTCCCCCTCTCGCTGGCTTGGTCTCCGGTTCCCGGCCTGGCTGTCGAAAGCCCGGTTCGAGCGATTCCCCGCCAGAACAACTCCTCCTCCTCAGCTGGCTGGCTGGCTGGCCTGGCTGGCAAAGAAGCTCCCAAGTGGCTGGCTCTTCAGTTCATTCCCCGCGGCAGGTTGGAAGAGACGGGAGGGACGGGAGCACGCCTCTCGTGACGTGAGTCTCCGCCAAAGACGGCAGCCGTAGCAGGAGCCCAGCCGCTGCCGCTGCCTTCACCCGCTCACCAAAAGCTCCAGCCGGAGAAGGGAAGGGGTGGGAGTAGAGGGGAAGAGAAGGGAGGGGCTCCTGGGTCCTTCTCAGATATGTGTGTGTGTGTGTGTGTGTGTGTGTTCTGCCACAATTTCCCGGGGAGCCGAACTGGCAGTTTCTGAGACAGCCCTGGGACGCGACATCACCCCTTCCCCCAGCTTTCTGATCGCCCTTCTTTCATTCCAAGTGCCTTTCCCGCGAAGAGCTCTATTGGCTTCATGCGCTCTTCTGGCGCCGCCTGAACTGGGTTGGAAAGGGATTTGCTTGGAGGAGGCCGCAGTTTCTGAAGCCAAGCCCTTGCCTTGATTTTCAAGGGAAGGCGGGATATGGACCCAAGAGAAGCTCGTGCCATGGAGGCAAGGGCCCGCACGGCGCATTGTAGGGCAAACGCACTACATTGCAAGGAAAGGCGGATTACCTCAGAAACCCTTTCAGCCCCAGGCAGGCCGCCGCTTTTCGTGGTGCCAACGAGAGCGGGTTCCAGCCGAAAGCAGGCTCAAGTAAACGTTTTCTTTCTTATAGAATTCTACCACAACAAAAACAAATAAAAAGTGTTCTCTTCATTCGGAATGCGGGTCCGGTCCAATGTGTAAAGCAGCAATTTGGGGGGATTTTTCTAGTGTAAAGTAACTGTGCTTGAGGAAGTCCTCCCAACCCCACCCCGCCACAATTTAGAGTCGTTTGCCTTGGGATAAGGCCACTCTGGGATGCATTTCTCCAGCAGACTTTTCCCTCTCAGAAAGTGCCCCTGGAGTGAACTGAAGTGGCCTACCCTGCCACCCCACTTCACCCCTTCTGAATTTATCAACTCAGGGCAATCTTTAAGAAAAATCCCTTTTAAGTTTGATGGTTTTGCTTTCTTATGACTCCGAATTTGTTTAGGATGAGGCTGCCAAATCCCCGATTGAATCACAGCTCTGAGCGCATCAGAAGGGAGGGTTGAAATAATCCCTGCCTCTTTCATTGGATTCATCTCTCCACGTCGTTTCACTTTAGTGGGGGTGGAGGGGTTGGAGTGTAATTTATAGTTTTTCTACTTGAGGTGTTAGCAATATCAGCAGTTAAGGTGTGCCACCCGCCCCCATCTCTGAAGGAAGAGAAGCAGAGCCCAAGAGGCAGCCGCGGTGAGGGCGGAGAATGGTGAGCCCACTTCAGTTGAAAATGACCGCCTTCTCCTAAGTGCTTAACCAACATTTGAGATTGGACCCCTCCGCACAGGAGTCCTGAGGTCTAAAGCCGGGAATTCCGAAGTGGCGGAAAGGAGAAGAGAGGCCGTTACCCCCAGCCTTTTCCAGGAGTCGGGTGGGGGCCGCAGCTGCCAAGAGGTTGAGAATGGCAAAGCCTCATTCGGCAGGCAGCGCCAGAACTACCGCGGACTGAGGCCTGTTGCACGCACTCCCTCCCACCCCCCACCCCCCCCTTAAGTCGGAGAGAGTATTCTGTTTCTCTCTATCCCCGCAGCTCCGGAGAAGAGGTTGGCCGACGGAAGGCTGGAAAAGCCGCCTTCCCCCTTTCACTGGGAAATGGGCTGGGAACGGGGCAACCGCGGAGCAACTCTGGCGCTGCGATCTGGAGGTCGACGTGAAAGAGAGGAAGAGGAAATGTAGCCCCTCGGGCGGCGGGTCAGTCGGTAGATTATACCTGGGGAGGGAAAGACAAGGCAGGCTGGGGTAGGGAAGGGCGTTGTCCTCCCCGTCCTTAGCTAAACAGATTCCCTTCCGCCAAGTCCTTCACGGTTCCTCCAGCTCTGCATGGAAGGGTTGCGCCCGTTTCCCAGCTCGGAACAACGCCACCCTTGGAAAATCAGTCCCGTAGAAGCCGCGAAAGGACCGACCGGCCCGATCCCAGCAAGTTATTTGCGCATTCAACAGAGTTTAATTCCTAGGGACTCTGTGCGTTTAATTCCGACGGAAGCAGCTCTGACCCGAAGGTCTTTCCACACTAAGCAGCAGATCCAGCAAGAGAGCAGAACCGTTTCCTTGGGTGTGAGTTGGCGGGGAGATAGGAGGAGGTTTTTCTGCCTGTAATTGGGGAAGGGAAGCCCCACTTTCCGGTTTGCCTCGGTCTCAAGACCTGATCTAAACATAGTCCTCCATCGCAGAGTGGACCCAAACCTCCGACCTTGCCATAACCTTGCACCACCTGATGTTCCTTGGATCTCAGCTCAACATATTTGCCTACGTTGGCTGCGGAATGGCGATGCGAACCATTTAAGCGCATCAGCTTCGATAAATTTGAGACGGCTTTATTCTTGGTTGGATTGAAAGCTGAAGTTGACCCAAAGAAGGATGCAAACTGCAGAGTTTATATTCCGGATTAAGTAGAGGTTTTTTTTGCCCCGGATTCCATCCCTTCAACCCGCCACTGTTGCAGCAGCTGCATTTTCTGGGCCCGGGACAAGGGCTTCCCGTACCCCAAACCTCCGCCTTCGTGGAGGAAGAGTTGGCAGATCATTTCAATCGAAAGCTAGAGAACAAAACGGATCAAGTCTTGCTCTGCCTCACCTAAAGATATTTTCCTGGAAGTCGAGTCTCCCCCAGTGAGGCTGACTTCCAAGAAGCGGGACTTGACGACCCTTGAAACGCCTCTCTTGGGTGTTGCTAATCTCGCGCTGAAACTCCGGAGGAACCAAGCGTCTTTAGTTCTTCTCGGTTGTCTCCCCAACCGCCCTTGTTGCTGTAGTGTAGACCTTCAGTCTGCAGTGAGGGGAGTAAGAACTAATAGCTCCTCGAGGCTATAATACAGAGGAAAATTCCTTTTCTAAACCCTCCACCTAAACCAGTCTCTCTTTCATCCTCCCGCCCCCGCCACAGTATACTACGGCCGTGCATTATACGGTGTGAAAGAGGAAGCTTGCATTACAGTCTTAGCAATGCGTTAATACAATTGGAGTTGCCTGCGTCGAGAGTTGCAGGTTTCATTCTGTGGTTCTCTCTCAGAACAGCACATCGGTTTGAATCGCGTTGTAATTTGATCGATAAAATGATTGATCGCCACTCATTTTAGTGGTTAACTGTAGCTTTTATCCCTTTCTTAGTAACTGCAGAATCTCACCCATCGGGACTACTTGGAGAGGGAATCAGAGCGCTATTTTAGGGATCATTCAGTTCATAAGGAGGGCCAACCTACCTAGAAGTAGATTCTCAGTTCCGGCCCAACCCAGCAGCCTTTGTAGAAAAAACTCCAGCTGTAGTGATTCTCCTCATTGGATTCCACCGGCTGAGTGAGAGAACTGAGTGGTTGGTCAATGTCATAGGAATCCAATGGAGTCCTCTTCTGAGTCAGAACCTCACCCCCCCCCCATCTGAATAAAGCTCGACCATTTTGGAGCAGAACAAGATGGGAAGAAGCTTTGGCTGTTTGGGTTTCTCGAGGGGGGGGGGAACGGAGACGGACCTCGATCAAAACCGGGTTCGTTCACTTCCTCCATTCCTCGAAATGGCTTCCCACTTTCTCTTTTCATGGCAAGCCTTGAACTTTCTAATAGACAAGGCAGGGAGACTAAGGCTCTCTTTCTTGTTTAATTCTCTGCAGGCACAACCGGATCCAGAAAATATGACTTCAAAGTTATGCGGAAGTAAAGCAGGCAAGAAGATTCACACTTGGTTATGAAATTGGGTGCTTGTGTTTGATCTGCCTTTTCTCCAGTTTTCTATAAATAATTAATATGAGTCTGAAATTAATGTGATCTTGGTCAAAAGTCTTCAGACTACTTCATAAATAAAGCTGACTTCTCTCTAACCTTTTTTGTTTCTATATAAGTATTTTCATACATAGTACTGTACTAAAACCCTTTCAGAAACATCTTTTGGAAAAAGGCAAAAGCAGCTACTTGCAAATTTAGAAAGTTTTCCTTAAAGAATTTCCTTAAAGAAATTCACTGGAATCTAAGGAACAAGATAATCCTGAGTAATTTAAGGTCCCAAATACCAGGTCTAAGGAATCCAACTCAAGGGCTATAAAACAGTGTAAAAAGGATTTACAGTTCTGTAGGTCTGAGTTACTCTGAAACAAACCTTAATCGAACAATGATGTACAAAGGGAAAGAGAGAGAGGCAGAAGAAATATCTGGATCTAGGTTTTGCTATGTCCTTCCCTCCCCCAATCTCTTCTCTTTCCTGGAGATTAGTACCCTATTCCAAACAGAATTCTCAGTAACAAAGAGACTTCTTTTAAAATCCAGAGTGGAACAGGAGAAAGTAAATTGGTTTCTTGTCAGAGTGCTAGGTTCATGTTGGTTGCCTTAATCAAGCCAGAGTGCTATGGATCAAACTGTCTTCACGCCGACCTAGTAACTGGATGGAGATCAGGTTATGGACAGATTCTGGCTGAGGTCGTTGGACCAGTTATTCTACAAAAGGAAGAAAAGTGCATTTGATATTCACCGGGATCTATGATACAATTTTAAGATCTTTTCCAAAAAGGACTTTTCTTACCCTGGTACATTTCCCCATTTGCTGTGGTCAGCAGCTTCTATAAAAGCCAAACTGCACTTTGATTCACATCCAGGACACCTCGGCTTCTGGCTTCCCGAGTAAACTACTGTATTCGCAACAACGTGTGCCTCCTTGGGTAGGGATGTCCCAGTTCATTAAAAAAACTGTGGCTTGTTTAACAAATTAGAGATGTTCAATTAATATAAGCAGCTCTGATATGGACGGTGTTAGGACTTTCTCCTCTAACCACATTCGGAACTCCAAACTTTCCTGAAAGTTGAGTTCAGTCATGAGAAATAGAAAGTGAGGGAACCACCAACGTCACTAAGTGGATGGCTTTATAGGCGGCCTGGAATACACCTGGTGGAGAATGGGCTGCAGAGAAATATAGTGCAGGATCCGAAACAATCTAAGCAAGGTCTTAGTCTCATCTTCAACCCCAACGCTCCTGTGTGCTCAAAAGCAATTCTTCCTATGTCCAGAGTCCCTCCTGCTTGCCTTTCTGGCTACTTCTTCCCTATTAAATCTGCCAAAATGGGTGAAAATGTTAGTTAAGAGCCCAACAATTGCTAAGCAATTGAGCATTTTCTGCGGGAAAATGCCGTCCCCCCCTTCCATGCTAACCCCTCCACGCTGCACCCGCCGTCTAGTTCTTGCCGCGCTCCGAGCACTCACAGCCCTTCAGGTTTCCAGAGCCGTCGAGCTCGGAGCATGCCAGAGCCTTTGTCCTGGGCCACCCCGGCGTAGCGGAGGGCAAGGCGGCTTTAATCTCGTCAATATATGCAGCGGTAATAAAAATCGATTTGCGGCTTTCCGCTCTTGCTTTATGGGTGCCAGTTGCAGAATCCGCCTTGGAACAAAGTTTGCCTGGAATGATAAAAGTAGTTTGTTCTGGCGAGTGAAGGAAAAAAGAGGAAAAAAGAAAAAGGGAAGCCTGTTTAGGACTTATTAGTCGCAAGTCATTTTTTTTTTCGTGTCTAGCTTTCGGACTCACGTTCTTAAATTCTAATTTAGGTCTTAAACTCTGATTTCTCAAAGAACGAGAAAATAAAAATGGCTGAAAAAACCCCCGCCCTTGTGGCAGAAAGGCCAGTCCTTTCTGGGCTTCTTTGGCCACTGAGAGGGCCACCCTTTTCAGGGTCCAAAAGGTTTTTTGGGGCGGGGATGTGCGTGTTTAGTCTTACTCAACTGTTCACTTGGCTCCTAACCTGGTCCTCTTTCCTTGGGGAAAAGAATTCTGCCAACTTTAAATGACTCTCAGATTAGGACCCAAGCCCCTCTTTGCTTATGTGCTGCTCCGATGACTTCAGAGTGCGGGTGGGATACCTGGCCAGAAATAAATCCCACTCGATTCAGGGATTTAGTTCTCCAGAAGTAAATTTATGGTGTGTTTCTATGGACTTGTTCTAATTGGAGACGAGTGTAATATCACTACCTTGGAGTAGTTATGCACACCTACTCCAAAGTAAGTATAGCTGTTTCCATTTTGCTTATTCTATGGCAAATACGTCAAGGAGGAAGGGAGGGATGGAGCCGCTGAATACAGGGGAACTGACATTTATGGCAACAACAACAACAACAACGAAGGATGCCCTGATTGGGGCATTCTCTGGTAATAACCCAGTTTGAACATGTGCAAATCATTCTAAGAGGATCTCTCCACAGATATTCTAAGAAGATCTGCTCCTGGTAAGGAATCTTTTTTTAAAAGACAGTCCATGACTTCAGTCCTGAGGAGTTTCATCTCAAGAAATAAACTTAAGTCACACTCAGGGCAAGAGTCTGGCTATAGGTAGAGGACCAAGTGGAGGAAGCCATCGGTGACTGACGAAGCTAAGCAGGGCCATTGCGCTAGGCTTGTGGCTCTGGAATAATAAAGGAGAGAAGAGAATGTATCATTATGTAGAATCCTTTCCCTTCTGCCTAAGACAGTGAGCATTAAGTGAGTTGCAGGTAATTTAGAAGGAAACCCATTGTAATATAGGGGGCCAATGTCAGGAGTGAATCTGTCTCAGATTCTGGTTCATTATCTTCTCCATGAATAAGACTGGGTGGTCTTTTTGCCCCTCAGCTCTTCAGATCTCCTGGCCCTTTCTAGACAACATAGCTGCCTGACTTCATTCACCGCCCAAGAGAACTATGCAGAGAAACGAGTTATTCTGAGTAGATTTCCCCATCTCAGGCATTACTTGATCAAAGTCAATCTAAGGCTTTTTATTTCCAAGTAGCCCCTTCTGATGAAATAATGAAGACCATTTGTGGGGGGAGCAGCTTAGGGTAGGACTCAAAATTATTTGTGCCTACAGAAATGGAAAAACACCACTCCTAAAGTAGACCAAGGAAAGACAGGTGGAAGTTGCCTTAGTGTGCATGTGTGGGGGGGTGGGGGGGTGGTAGGAGA
>JANHFL010003237.1:187257-205455 GCA_032468155.1 Oxyrhabdium leporinum | reverse complement strand
GTGGATCTTTGAATTTCTTTTGGGGAGGGAAAAACCTGGGGCTTCAGATTCAGGTTTTTCCCAGATGTGCCAACATGATTTCTCTGATAAATTCTTATTTGGATAACTTGGTTTCCAAGTGCTGAATGGAAGAGGGGGACTTTGCTGAAACCCTGACATTATATAGACATTTTTTGAAATGCTTTAACATTTAATAACATTCATTATTTCATTCATATTTGATATATAAAATCAAATGATAAAGATGAACAAGGAATTTCACATTAAAGCTCAGATATACATATCCCTCCTGCTACAGGTGTGCACAGGGAAATTTTAGTAAAGACTCTCTTTGGCTTCTACAAAGATTTGGTTTGCTATTCAAAACAGCCAAGCTTGAGGATTTCTTCAGGCTGCTATTAGTATGCTGATCATGCTCAGGATGCTCAAATCTTTATTGGCTGTGTGTGCAGCTGAAAGGTTGAGCTTTATTAAACCCACGTCTCCTGCATTTTGCTGTTTAGTATGTCTTACAAAAGCTGGTATCAGCTCTGAATGCAACATAATCCACATGGCCTATTTGCTTCACTGATTTACAGAAACTTTATCTCAGGTAGCAAGCATTTCCCTACAACTCCCATTATGAAAGAGAAATGCAGTGTTTGGATTATGTTCATTTTAGACTGACAATGGAAAACAAACTAAAACTGTACATTGGGCTCTTCTCTCATAAGAGCTTGATCTATTGCTTCAGGTGCTACTCAATGGCAATTGAAATCATGGCAGCAAAATTTGGCAATAAGACAGCAGGAAGCAGTTAACAGCCGGATTCCACAGGCATACATGGTGAAGCAAATTCATGCATATGGGTAAAGTTTTCTTTACATACGATCAATATTATATCTGCCAGGTTCCTTTTGGAAAATACAGCTGCAGCCCTCCACCATAAATTTACCTTTATTGTTTAAATGTATGCTGCAGCCTTTCTGTGAAAATTAGCATTTCTAGGTGGTTTACAGGCAGAATAAAATTACTGCATTATTTCTTCACCTCGCCCAATCCCACCCTCCATCCCATATGCCAAACAGTCTTTTTCAGCCTGGCACTTTTCCAATGTGTTGTAGTAACTGGAATTTTGGGTATGTATTCAAAAGACACCAGCAATGGCAGGATTCACACATCCTTTTAAACCATAAAATAGGCAATATAGGCAATGTTTGTGGGCTAAAGTACACGATGAGATGAATGTATTATTTTATTTTAATACATTGCTTGAATGTGATATGGCATTAATAGTGTCAGTTCTTAAAAGATACTGTCTCAAGGCTTCTGATTACTCTACTTAGAGAAATTCAAATAAATATGTCTTCTTAAGAACTTCCCATTCCATTTGATAGCATTCTTGTAGTTGGTACTGGTTGTCTTTTTAAAGCCATTTTTATCATTCTTTCATATAATGAGAATGTTCCAATATGAAAATAACTTGCAATTAAACAAGAAAATATACTCCTTAAAGAATTTCTTCTAGTAAAATAAATTTAACATAGCAAAATTGGCACTGCAGAACATCTGTTCAAACATTGTCAGAAGAAGGAAACCTCCATTTAAAATAATAATTAAAAGATCTCGGTATTATTAAACATTAAACCATGCTTGCTGAAGCAAGCTCAGTCATTGTTATAGAATTTCCTTTAAACAAATAAAGGATTTTGCTGCAGTATGCCTGAACAGCTTGATTCACATGCATTTTGTTATGCCGCTAATGTACTGTTTTTGTACTATTTTTATATTGGCCAAATCGTCAGTGAAGTTAGGCATCTTACTTTTGTCTTAAAAAAACAATTCTCCACCCTTTTCAGTTAACTTTGGCATTTTAAATTGCTGTCATCACTTATCTCTCATCAAACTTCTATTGTATATTAGTTGTAATCTTTGGATGGAGGAATGTTCTGAATTTTAAAGACATGACTGCTGAGATAAAAAAGAAAGCCCCACAATTCAATTCACTTCTTTTAAACAAGTTTTCTGCTTTGCATACTTGTAAGTCAGATTCTCTTTTTAGTAATTGGGGTACAATTTTTGCTGGATGATTGACTGATTGATGTTTCATTCATTCACTGGATTTTGATTCCATTTTTGCTTCTTGAGCTCTTGGAGTGGTATGCATCACTCTCATTCCTCCAATATTTCTCCACATTAATAAATCTGTGAGAAAAGTTGGCTTCTCACCAACCCAGAACTTTGTTAACTGAACATGAACCTGATCCTAGGACCCTTTGGTTGTAATTCAGCACCTTAACCATTGCATCTCACTAGATTTCTCAGAAGAACTGAAAGCACATCATTTTTCCAGTTTTCAAATTAAGCAACACATCAGAACTTATAATTCCTACATTTTTAAAGGAATTTGAATTTATTTTAGAATTGGTTTTGGAAACCTTTACTTGCAGATAGATATTTTGCCAGAAATTAAGCAAAAATGATATTTCTCTTTCTCTACTTCAAAGTTCATAATATCCTTTAAAGGAACATTTTTATTTTATTTTATATTTTAATGTATTATTTTATTTTATTTATTATTTTATTTTATTTTATTTGGTAGAGCAATTATAATCCAAGCTATAATGGCACCTGTCTCTTCTACTCCCCACCCCCCCCAAAAAACCCCCCTGGTTATATTGACCATCAAGCTCCAAAGAATTAAAGCTTGTTCAGAGATATTGTAAATTTTAATATTTCCCATGGGTTCCCACATGTTGCCTTGCCTGCTTTCAAGAGAAATTATTTACACAAAAAGTTACTTTCACAATCTGATCTTAAGCCTGTTGTACAGATCCAGGAGGAATAGCTGTGTGACTCTGACACCACAGCCCCAAATCTAACATCTAAGAGAGCTGCCTCATTTAGCTTAAAAGTAAGGCTGCCACAGGCACAGGGCAAAGCCAGATGGCCACAATAATATGCAATCTACCAGTCCTTCAGCCCCCATAAAATTATGCCAGCAGAAATATAAAATTCAGATTCTGCCACAATAACCAATCATTGGTATTGTCCTAATAAAAGACAAGTAATCCATGAATTCCTTTTGCTTCCAAGTATGCTATTTGAAGAACTTTAATATGTGTTATGCAGGCTGGATGACAGCAGTTTCATGATTAGAACAGTATATATAACCTCCCCTCAAGATAACTGGCTATTGAGGCAAAACTGTTCCTCACCTATGACCTATCAGTTGGGCTATTTCTGATCATGACTCTAATACTCTTCTGAAAGAGCAATAAATCTGTGTTCAGAAATAGCCTTGGCTGAAAGATTAGAGGCACAGAGTGGATAATTTGGAAGGGAACATTAATAAATGAGCATCATCCTCAATTATTGCTTCAATGGAATGGCAGTGCTGACATAGAATTCAGTTCTGTCCTTATGGCTGACAGCACCTCAAAGTAGCCATGGCGCTTGAGTGAAAATAACTCCCAATACTATTATAAGAAAAAAAAAGTAAAAAAATACAGCCATGCACAACCTTTCTTATCAAAGTAGTAAAAAGCCTGCAATACATTCAATGGTGTCAAAACCAATTATCATTTGGTAGCTGGTAGACACTAATTGTTTCCTGGTTTAAATTATTATTTTTTGTGTAGCACAGTTATAGAACTAATTTAGATAGCCCGGCTGAAAGGAACAAGATGTCTTTATTAAATGAATGAAAAGAAAAATGCAGGCTATTGCATTTAGGAGAAAATATACAAAATATACAAGATATTCCGATTCACGGCTTGGAAATATTACATCTAAGAAGGACTTGACATTTACAACAAATTTAACATCAATCAGCAGTGTAAGAAAGCTGCTAGCAGAGGCTTCCTAAATTGTTTGCCATCACACTTCTCCTTAAGTGTCATCTTTGGGAAAAGTGCACTTATCATAACAATGTAACCAAAAGGTTATTCACACCTTCTCTGGATTGTCTGTACCTCCACAAGGGAGCTACAACTCAGTTTGGTTTAGCTACACCTCAGAGTTTGGGAAATCTTGTGCTAGAATGTCTAATGCAGTTCTAAAGTATTAGAGGAAGCATTGTATCAAAGACACCTGACATCATTATTCCTCTCATTCTGCAAAGCTGAGACCACACCTGGAGTATTTCTACATTTCTAGGAGGATATTGACAGACTAGAGCGAGTTCAAAGAAGAGCAATTAGAATAATAAATGAACTTCAACTGTGTGGTGTACCTATGGGCCACAAGGTCCTCTCTTTTATCCAGAGCAGAATTTTGAGGCACCAGTCTGTTCACCAGCTCATTGTTTCATTGCTATCATTGCCAATGCAGTCTGCTATTGCTCCCCAAAAAGTCATTGTAGGTTGTGAATTCTCCAAATCTGGAGGATTTAAAAAGATGTTGCATTGCCATTTCTCATGGATAGTTTACTAGGTTTTCTACACAGGGAGAAGGTTAGATTAGATAACCTATGTGGTCACTAACAATTCTGTATCACCAGGTGTGGCATTGCTTGGTTAGTGGCAAGTCTCTCACAACAGTAAAGGACACACAATATCTTTGTGCATACACCTACACTGTGCCACCTCGTATTCTTTACTTTGAATTGGCAGTAACAATATTTGCCATCTTTGAAATGCTTTTCCACGTGCACTTGATCATGCCCCAGCCATCTTTGTTCTGCTATGTCCTTCATCATCATCTAATCTCATTTCATCTCAATCTCAATCTCATCTTCACCTAACCCCAGCCCAAACCAATCCAGCCTTGCCGAGCCCATACTCAAGGCAGCTTGGTTGTTCTTAGATGTTTCAGTGTAAAAATAGTGTTTTCCTTTTTAAGGAGGGCACAAGCCAAAAGAGTTTTGCTCTGAATGCAATCTGAATACTTTACTGATCAGGCCACATCACAGTCAAATGAACCCTGCAAGACCTGGAATTAACCTGCCACCTATGGATATTTTCACATCCCTATGATCCTTGAAGTTTGTATGAAAACATCCTGTCCTTGTTCAGGCCTGGAACAGCCTGAACAGAAATGGCCAGATGAAGTTGTGTGTGTGTGTGCATGTAGGAAGAGAGCTGTATATGGAAGTGGGAATGAGGACTGGCTTCAGTTCTGTTGCTTTACAGAGAAGCTCTCCTGGTGTACCTGTCAGCTGTTGTTTGAGTTACTCTTGTAGACAGATCACACATTCTTCTGGAATAGCTACAGTGCTATTCTGAAATAAGGTTAAACTATATTCAAATAATTGGCACCCTCCGAATGTCTCACATTTGAACAAAATCTAGAGCAATTTTAATAGACAACTAAACTGGATAGTTTGCCCATCAGTTAACACTCACCTCCTCCCAAGGTTTATTTCTATCCCATATTGAGCAGAATGATTGATAGATGTTTTCCTACCAATTGGGGATGTTTGTAGGAAGCAAGAAAGATAGAGATTTGAGTTTGCAATCCCCATAAACCTAACTATAGCAACTGCAAAGTGTACCCATCTTTGTTGCTCTGATGCAAGGAGATCCACAGCTCAACTGAGAGGTCCCTGAGCATCTGCCTGTACACCTGGGGAGCATTAACTGGCATTAGGTAACAATATGTGATTGCTGATCATCAAGTGTTTTTCAGTTTTCAGGGCAATTTCAGCAAAATTCAATCCATTGATGTGAAAAGAGCTTGAAAGCCATCCTGCTAATTTTGGGTATCTTAGAAAATAAATGTCTATTCATTTTTTTATTTATTGGCAATTATGCTTAATATATAGTACTCATATTGTGCGTAGGGAAAAATAGAATGCGTGTAAGAGAGGGCCACCTTAAGTGCCCAAATAACTTGTCTTGGGTCTTATGCTTGATTCATTCAAGCAGTGAAATATCTTGGGGTTACTCTGTCTCAAGTGGTTTCTAACTTGCCATCTATGGACAGAGAGCTAGGATCAATGGTCACTAGCTTCAAAATGGCAGGTGTGACAGGGTGAGCAAAACCCTATCTCTTTTTACATGCATGCAATGTATGTGCTTGCATATTAAAAAGGGGTGAAGTTTGGATCACCCAGTCACATCTGCATTTTTAAGCCAATGATTATTGCTGTGAACATCTCTGCAAAAGTTGGGTGTAAATGACACAATTCTCTGCCTTATGCTATTGTCTGCTATTATGCTAACTTTACTAATGTTGTTCTTAAAGTTTACTGCAGTGAGAAGATTGTAACTTACAGAGTCATCAGAGATTTAATAAAGCAGAACTTTATCTATTGTAGTGCTAATTTATTCTTTTTAAGGAAGTGTTATTTTCTGAGGATTGCAGTCATGATTCTGTGTGGACTGAGGCACATCAAACCTAAATGAATGTATGTAGATGGATCACATCCAGTAAAAGTTCAAATCTGAATATGTTAACAACAGTGGATTTGGGTTTGTCCCTAATAGTTGTGTAGCTTGCACTTACTTACTATTTTGCATACCTTTAGTCTAATTTCAGATTCCATCTATCCATTTATAAAGTTTCAGAGGGATGTAATAAAGTTCTTAAATTTAAAGAATTTATTACTGTACATTACTTTTAAGTCGTATCTTAGGAACTTTTTTTCATTTTTCGAATGCAATGTACAGCTCTGATTTCTTTTCTAATGATGAAAAGAATGAAGGAAAAGAATGTAAAGCAGTACAAAGCTACAAAGGAGAACCCAAGCGGTATCAAAAGCTATTTCAGTAAATAGATAGGAGGATTAGATGCTATGTTCTCAGGCATTTGGCAGTGCAGAGGCTCTTAAGACAAGAAACTTTTACATTTTAAACCAAGAACGTTTTATTCAGAAAGCTAATTTCTTTTGTTGGACATGCTTACGAAGTTTTCCAGTCCTGAATTTTCACAGGATTCCTTGAAAGTTTCACTTTGGTCTTAAGAAGATTTCACCTATAAGTGGCTCTTCTTTTCTGCTAGATCCAAACAAGATTCTTTATTTTCTATGAAGATTAATTTAGGTTTTCCATTGGAAAGGCATACATGCCTCAGTCACATGATCCTTGTCCTTTTGAAAACTAGGTAAAGTCTATAAAGAGGCAGCTGCATTCCAACCTCTTTGAACAGTGTCTCTTATAGACAAGGAGAATGACTAATCTGTCCTGTAAACACTAGTGGAGACTTATAATCAGCCCTGAAGGAGGCTATGCTGGGAATGAATGTATCCAGCTACCTCAGGCTGTGTCTCCTAGAGATGGGCTTTGCTTAGTATTGACTATCCTTTAAATATGAATTATACCAAAAATGCAATCATTTCTTAGTTGCTTTGAGGATTTCTTTTTCCAATAACAGTATGTAAGTGCTTAACAGTGAATTCACATTTTCATCTTTATCATAACCATGACTGGTGGATCATCAAAATACCATTTCCTGACATTTCTGTTTGATAAACTAGAGGTTTGCATTTAAGTAGTATGATATTGGCAAAATATTTTAGGACGACTGCCCATGAATCATAGAGGAGTCAGGAGTATCTTGCAAAGGTCATGCCTTTGTGTTAATAATTCCCTATATTTTGCTCCTCTTCAATAGTTGGAGACGAGAGAAATTGTTATCTAGTATGGTCTGAAATATATTAACTGATGGTGGTTGGCCCATAGGAAAATCAGCATAGAGTTGACATAAAATACACATGCTTGGATTTTGCTTTGTTCCAATGAGCCAAGTTTCTAAATAAAAAAGCTCTGTAAAAGAAATATAATATTCTGTGTTCTTGAATAGAGGCCAGTAATGGCTATCCTGCTTCTCAGAGAAATTTATCTATCACCAATCTGCTCAGTGAGGGTCTCTGAATTTATAAAGGAAGCAGTTTGAAAAGCAGTGTAGTATTATCACTATAAATGAAACAATACAATTTTCACATACAGAACAAGCATAAAATATTTATCTTGGTTTAGGGCAGGGTATTCCAAAAGGTTCAGATTCCAGCTGAATTGAATTAGTATTTTATCCTTTGAATGAAAACATACAATAAGATTTGCTGATGGAAGCCAAGTTTCCATCTGCTGTACTGATTATGGATCCCCTAAGACTGTCAATAAAATACTTTGGAACTGTTAGTAAAAAAAAAAAGTGGGGTTGTGTACCAACTACTCACCTGCTCTTGCCCTGTAGGGAAAGCTGCACTATCTTGAACAAAGTTGAAAACATACTGTAAATTCCTCCAGAAAAAAACCTGCTACATGCCTAATCTCTTAATGCAACATATCATTGATTGAACGATACATACATTAATTATTCCTGTATACTGTAGGTTAATATATGGAAATAGTCTACTTTCCAATGTTTATACCTTATTGAAAACTCTTTTGTTAAGTACTTAATTGTGTGCAAATGGCATCCCAAAACATGAAATAAATGCAGTGGCCAAATCAGTGGCCTTGTGCTACGCCAGGGGTATCAAACTGGATTTCACTGAGGGCCACATCAGGGTTGTGTTTGACCTCGGGGGGGGCTGGGGGGCATGGCCGGTGGCATGGTCAGGGGGCATGGCCAGCTTGGCACACTTGTTGAGGCTCCGTTTTCAGCCACGATGGCCTCCTGCAGCCCTCTGCCAACGAAAATGGAGCACCATGGGCCGCTCCTTTGCTGTTTCCAGGGTGACCCTACAGGCCAGATCTAAGCACCCCGTGGGCTGGATTTGGCCCATGGGCTTTGAGTTTGACACTCCTGTGCTAGGCTGACTGAGATTCAGGAGTCCATTCAGGGTAATGAGCAGATGCCCTTATTGAGAATTAAAAGAACTGAAGTCCAACATAGCAGGAAGCACTAGGTTGAAAAACTGTAATTCAAACAAATCTACTCCAATTGGGTTAGAGTAATGGAGAATGCTATCCTTTTGCATAAGTATATTCAATGAACTCTTTTTCACTGAATGACAATGGCTGGGCTATATGCAGATGAGGATTATACAATTCTGATTGTCAACAAGTATATACTTGGACTTGAAGCTAAAGCTGACCCTGCCTCTGAGAATACACTTATTTTCCATGCTTGCAACTGCATATTTGTTGTACTTTCATTTTACGAAAACAAATGATAAAACTACTTATCTGTATGAGCATAACAATTATTTACTCCTTGGGATCATTCATATAAGCCATTCTGTATTGAAACATTAGTTCACAGAACAAAAATTAGATGTGCCTTGTCAAATCTAATAAAAAAGCAGCTAACCCTTTTCTTTTCCTCTATGCAACACAAGAAAATTATCTGGGAATGGGCCAAGAATGGATCACTCTGTAGACTGTAGATTACTCTGATCCATAGCCCTCTATCATTATTTTTTTCTTATTAGGTTTTAGAAAATAAAAAAAAATCAAATCAAGCAATGTCGAACTTGCTCCACATTGGGACCTATAACAATCTGTGCAGGCACTGCCATACTTCTGGGCGCAACAGTACTCAGTACTTATTTTGTTTAATAAAAGAGGCGATATCTCAAGTGGCTCTGGAGGTTGATTAATATAAACATATCATAGAGGTATTCCTTGCTTAGCAACCATGATTGGGATTAGCAACTCTGCCACTAAGCACTGTGTTCAGTAAGTGGAAAACCATGTGAAGGCAATTGACTTATGAAGTTGTTAAGCAAGACATCACAGGACCGCAACTTATGATTTTACTGCTGCATTATCCATTAATTCTATTTGTTAAAAGCCAGTTGGGAAGCACACAATTGGTGATCCAAGACAGTGGGACTCTGCAACAGTTGTAAATGCATGCCAGTTGGGAAGTGCCTGCATTATGATCATGTAACTGTGGAATGCTGCAACAGCGATAAATACAAAAGCATGCAAACCTGGGTGTTTTTGTATTATTGTAACCTCAAACAGTCACTAAATTAGAAAGTGGCATGCGAGGATTACCTGTATTGAAAGGGAATGGTGGATGCTGAAATCATGCTCACAACCTTTCTATCCCAAAGGTTGTATGTGTGCAGAAAATGGGCAGGACAACAGCAAAGCACTATAAAACAACCAATTTCTCTGTTTGTCATACTTACTTAAAGGAGAACAAAAGTAATTCTAATTCCTTCACCCTTTTACTTTTTACATATGGCTCTAATTTGTAACCATGATGATACTAAAGGGATGAACCTATTGTGACCCAAGTACTGCTGTTTTGTACTCACACAGACTTGTATCACAATCATTTTTCATCCTTTGATCCTCTGTTGTTTCCTCCTGTGGATAGTGAATTTCTGTAATCATATTATGTGTAACAGTATTACAGTATACATATATATATACAAATGGTAAAAACTAAAAAAGTGTGGATGGGGTGAGCTATTTCTTGTTTGGGATATTTCAGAAATAAGTTGATAGTGAATACTTAAATAAATAAAATACTCTGTGGTGGGAAAACCGATACAGAAGTCAGTAAGTCAGCACTAAAGGAAAGGGAATCTTCAGTAAAAGAAAGAACGGAGAAATGCTCATTTTCCATGCTCATTTTGCTTCTAGAGTTTCACTATTGTACATGGGTTGAGAGAGAAAGGCAAAGAACATATTCAAGGCTTTCAAGTATTTTTTCTATTTTGTTTGCCTTGTTCTAAGATCTCACAGGAAGATGATTGAGAATGAACCTTCATCTTTTTTTTGCTTTAAATTAGCTTTATGGGTTAAATCCTATTTTGCTTTTAGTGTGACTTGCTGGGTTTTGTCAATAGGATTGGTCTAAGTATGAAATGTGATTAAGCTAAGGATCATTTCATTTAAGAGAAAATCCTGTTTCTTCAGGAAGTAGAGCTCTAAGCAAATAAAAACCATGGTGATAACATCATAACCTATGACTCCAGAATGTCAGCAGACCACCTGAAAGAAATAGCTTTGCTTATTAAAGGTGGAAATAGAAGCTGTATATGGCCCTTAAGGAACAATAAGAGCATGAGTGTGATAGTGTGTGCATTGGGGAAACTATATTTTTGCAGCAAAAAGAAGCGATTGAAACTCAAGAAGCCAACCGGATTGTTATCTAAATCAGGGGCAACTGATTGAGATTATGCTTCTTCATGATTGGTTGAGAGATCTGGCTTGGCTCTGGTGTCTCCCACTGCCTGCTTGCTACCTCACAGACTATCCTGCATCCTTTCCACCATTAATGTGTAACAGGATAGGCTGTAGGACCGCAAGCAGGCAGTGGAGCTATTTGCACATCCACAGCAAACAACTTGGGGTCTCTGTCTGTGGATTCATCAGGGATGCACATATTACTGGGATGTGTTCTTCCAGCTCAAAAAGCATAAAAATGCACTGCTTGGTTTCCACCTAGAATATTCCTATGGGTGGAGGGTTAAGTTTGGAGAAACTGAGAATTTGGTGGACTAGTGCCAAAGTTTCCTTTAATTTGCAAGTGAAAGTCAGAGTGATAGTTTAGCCAGGTAACAAAAGGCAGATCTTTCATTTAGTCCCCATTCTCCTTGTGAAGAGGTTTTTTGGGGTGGGGTGGGGTGGGGGTGGCTCCTCATGTTCCAGGCAGCCTCTTGTGTAGGGTTGGGTTATTCCCATAGAAGTCCTTTCATCCTCTAACTTGTTTGCTCAGGACAAGTGAACTTCTCAAGGCAAGGACCCTCTTCTCACCTGGCACTGCAAAATTCTGGAACAATTCTTGCAGAATGAAGCATAGTTCAGAGGCAGAGCTTGGCAAAATGGTGTGGCACTGCATTAAGTTGTACAGTGCAGGTGTCCTGAAATAAAGTGACTAGCTGCACAGGACTCAGTGAAGTTTGACGATGACATTGATTCATTCCCTTCATTCAGGGATAGGGAATGTGTCTCATAGATTAACTTTGTGAAGTCCTGTGTAATTTCAGAATTTTTCTGAAAATCATCAGTTCTGCCTTCTTGTAGCAAGAACGGCCTTTCCATATCATTCTATGAGAGGGGCAATAAAAAAGAGAAAAGTGCAGATGAAAGGTTATTCAAAATAGAAAGAGGTAGAGAGAGGTAGAACAAAGTGAACGATAGGATGTTAGACTCGAAACAGATGGTCCCATCCAGGCCCATCCAGCTGGCTTTTGGCCATCAACAAGTTACTTTGAAAGATTAGTCTTGACAGACAGAGAGACTTTTCATCGTATAAGCTTTACACATTTAATTGTTTTCTAACTGGGATCAGTTTGGTATGCACTGCCTCAGTGCTGAAGGCTGATGTAATGGCTTCCTTTTGGAAGAACTGTTATGTTAGTATTCAGGACCTATATGGTATTCTTCAGAAAAGAATGATAAGCAGTTCTCTGCTTACATATGTTAAGTGTAGTCGAACATTTTCACAAATGTGAAAAATCAGCAACTTTTCAGAATACAATAAAAAGGCTGAAGTTTGTTTTAAGCAGAGTTTAGATGTGGCCAAAACCTATAAGAGAAAAAAGTTAGCAATTATATTACATCCTTCTTCTTCCTAACATCCAGACATACAATCACTCATGGCAATGTAGGCGTAGAAAAATTGAATTGAGAAAAACAAATTAGAAGTCTTGCAAAGCTGGGAGGATTTCCCAAACTTCCTGTCATTGACCACATTTCTGAATAGGTCCCAGCCATCATAACAACCTTTGGCTCTGTTCTCCCACTCCCATCGCACAATTTACAAGCTACTTATTAGGCAGCATATCTCTGCCTTCCCATCAATTGCACTTTCTGGATTGTAGCTTCTGCTGACTAGGTGATCAACTGGGAGGCATGGCTGGCAGTCAGCCTATCCAATGAAGAAGCAAAGTATGGGAGAAATGTACTTAAAAGTTAATGCCTCCCAATGTACTGTGAAGGCAAGAGCTAGGAAAACAAAAGCTTGCAGTGGAAACAGTTGCACTTTTATTACCTGCTTGCACTGAACTTCCAATGCAATGATAAGGGCAATGCCACAAGAATGCTGTAGGGTCTCCAAAACAAAATGCAAGGTTTTCTGGTGAGAGATAAGGTATATGATGCAATAATTTTATCAGCACAGGAAGTCCTTGACGTACAACCAGAATTGAGCCCAACATTTCTGTTGCTAAGTGAGACATTTATTAAGTGAGATTTGCCCATTTTACAACGTTTCCAGACACAGTTGTTATGTGAATCACTACAGTTGTTAAATTACCATGTTTCCCTGAAAATAACACCTAATCAGAAAATAAGCTCTAGTCTGATTTTTAACTTGCTACTAATATAAACCCTACCCCCAAAATAAGCTCCAGTTAAGGTCATAATCATCGTCATTGGGGGGGTATGGCTAGTACTGGAGGCAGCAAGAGCATGGGGGCCGCAATGTCCAGCAGCAGCTGCAAACTCACACAATGTGAGTGAATTGATTACCTGTCCAAGCAGTAGGTGGAGACAGAGGAGGGGAGGAGGCACGTGATCTGGATGTGATGCGCAGGCCATAGGAAAGCTGAAAGTTGGTGGGCTGGAGTGAGCAGCTGGCCACAGGAGGATAGCAGCAGCACCAGCAGCAGATGGAGGAAGAGGCATGGGGGGGGGGAAGGCAGGCAATCTGGTTTCGCTGCATGGGCAAACTGAGACACATGAAGATAATCCTCCCATGGCTACCTGTCCACTCTGTCTCACCATCTCTCAGCTTGCCTGTGGCCCACGTGGTGCATTGGAATTGCCTACCTTCTGCCTCTGTCTGCTGCTAGTGCCACTGCAAGTAGACAAGCCTCCTGCAGCCAGCCTGCCATTCCGGCCCACCAACTCTCAGCTTTCTGGCGGTCCACATGTTGTATTTTGATTGCCTGCATTCCTCCCGCACCTCTGCTGCTTGGACAGATAATAATCTCACCTGCACCGTATGGACCTCAGAGTGCGTTGACCAAGGGGTTGTCAGGCTGCAGCTGCTGCTGCACACCATCAGCCCCTGTGTGCTCGCTGCTTCTTGTGTGCGCACTGGGAGGTGGGGTGCCCAACCGGGCTGATCATCATGATATTGTGTTTCCCTGAAAATAAGCCCTAGTGGTTATTTTGGAGCCCAAAAGAATATAAGACCGGTTCTTATTTTTGGGAAAACACTGTTGTAATATCTGGCTTCCCCATTGACTTTGTTTCTCAGAAGGTCACAAAAGGTGATCACATATCCCCGGGATACTGTAATCATCATAAATATGAGTCAGTTGCTAAGCATCTCATAAATTATTTGAGTATAAAATTACATCAGATATTTTAAATCTGACATTGAGATAATTATCTTACCTGGCACTAAAAAAATACTGTAGCAGTAACTGTATTTCTATTTTAAATTATATATTCCTTTCAATATATGTAATTTGCTTTTAGTTTTTACTTATTTCTGTTTTTTAAGAACAGATATGTGTTTGTTTCCATAATTTGTTTTTGCTTTGGAAATAACTTTTAAAATAAAGTATGTATGCTTATACCTTCTGCTCAGAAGTTTCTTCATATGGAGTTCTGGTCTATCTCTCTCTCCAGGGTTCAGAAGAACAGTTCAAGATTGGGTTATTCAGGCTTAGGAAGATTAGGAAGAAGGCAAGTTATGTATTCTATAATTATGAATTAAGTAAATATAAATATGAGCCAAGATCACATATGTACAATTTTTTTATGATGTAACCCTGAAGTGAAAAACAATTAAGGGTGTAACTTTTTAAGATTTAGAAACAAACAGTATCAGTTGATAAATGTGCATATCTATAATAATGTACTGATATTTTTTATAATTATTTTCATGGCATTCATGTGCTCCTGGCAATACACAAACATCTACCTTTATCCCAGAAGAGATTCTTTATATTAAAATCTATGTTTGAGAAAAATTGTGGTAAAAGTAATTTTTCACTCTGTAAGTCTTGTTTTTTTTACAATGTATCCTTCCTGTTAAATTAAATTATCTATGTAGATCTATCTATTTATCATCTAAGTAATCAAATATAGAACCAATGTGATTCCAAAATGTTTCCGTGTTTGTTGAAGAAGAGTTATTATTGTCCATGATGTTATCCAGAGCTTCACTGCAGTTCACAATGATAGGAATATATGCTCTGGAAAATGTAATTCCTGCTTCTTTAATATTCTCTATTTCCTTTTGTCCTAACCTTCACACTCCCAAGAGGTTAATAGCTCTTAGTCAGTTAGTAGTTCCAATACCCCCCTTTTCCTTATGGCAGACATATGTCTTCTGACTTTCAGTGCTCTTGCACGTAAGACCCCCCTCATTTATAATCTGCTCAGAAAGGTTGCTGAGGCCAGGCTAAACATGGCTTCTCTAGTTAAAGGAAAAAGTTATACAAAGCACTTAAGTGGCCTCATCTAGATTTCAAAGTCCTGGCCATATGAAACTGAGAATATCAAAATACTCTGGTATGTTGATCAATACTGTGCAAATATTTGGAAAAGACCAAGTTAGAACTACCTAAATCATTTCATAAAACCAGATACATAACATTACTAATAAACTCTAATAATAAAACTTGGAAAGTTTGAAATTCCAGCAATCCTGTGAAAATTAAAAAAAATGCTCACATACTGCTTTCTTTTCTATGTGACTTTGCTAGCCACTGGAGTGGAAGTATCCTGTTTCACTGGAACACCTCAAAATATGTTTGGCATCATTCTCAAAGGAGAAGTGATCTGCCATGCTTTAATTTTGCTTTACATTTTCCAGGATAGCATATTAAACTCTCAAGTCACTGAGAACATGGTAAACAGAAGAACTTTCCTCATGTAAGTACAGATTCTTTTTTAATAATACAAAATTGTGGAAGATTGTGACCAACAGTATAATTTATACATTCAGTTATGTATGTTGTAAGTAGAATGAGAAGAGTCTTAACATAATAATTTGTCTGACAATGTTGGTAAAGAATAATTGTGAATCTAGATATTTTCAGCAGAATATGAGATGCACTCTTAAGAATCTCAAAGCTATCTGTTGTTACTAACAGAGGGATCTTGGAGTCCTAGTGGATAATCATTTAAATATGAGCTAGCAGTGTGCTGCAGCTGCCAAAAAAGCCAACACAGTTCTAGGCTGCATAAACAGAGGGATAGAATCAAGATCATGTGAAGTGTTAATACCACTTTATAATGTCTTGGTAAGGCCACACTTGGAATACTGCATCCAGTTTTGGTCGCCATGATGTAAAAAAGATGTTGAGACTTTAGAAAGAGTGCAGAGAAGAGCAACAAAGATGATTAGGGGACTCGAGGATAAAACATATAAATAATGGTTGCTGAAACTGGATATGTCTAGTCTTATGAAAAGAAGCACTAGGGGTGACATGATAGTGTTCCAATATCTCAGGGGCTGCCACAAAGAAGAGGGAGTCAAACTATTCTCCAAAGCACCTGAAGGTAGAACAAGAAGCAATGGGTGGAAACTAATCAAGGAGAGAAGCAACTTAGAACTAAGGAGACATTCCCTGACAGTTAGAACAATTAACCAGTTGGACAACTTGACTCCAACACTGGAAGTTTTTAAGAAGAGATTAGATAACCATTTGTCTGGTGTAAGGTTTCCTGCCTAAACAGGGGGTTGGACTAGAAGACCTCCAAGGTCCCTTCCAACACTGTTATTCTATTCTATTCTATTCTATTCTATTCTATTCTATTCTATTCTATTCTATTCTATGCTATTCTATTCTAAAATCTCTTTCTCTCTCTCCTTCTCCCTCCCCCTCTCCCTCCCTCTGCCCCCTCTCACTCCTAAGATTTAAGATTTTCATGAGATAAATGAAAAACATTCTGAAATTTTGCACTGATCATAAATTGGAAAATAAAAAAAAATATAACAATAATATTGCATAAAACTCAGACCCAATTTTATTTAAATATGGAAGTTTTAATGTTTAAAAAAACTACAGATACTTAAATGATAAATTTCTCTTTCAGTACAATTTCACTGAGAGATGGTGATAAACCATTCCAGCTAGGCTTCTAGGCAACTCAATCCTATATTATCAAGAGGAATATGGACAATATCGGACACTTCTCCTTATGTCTTGGTTAATGCAATGAAAGAATTCTGATCCGAGGGCTGATCTAAGCCCTTTGTCATGTGGGAATGAAGGAGAAAGCTGATTTCAAGTTGTCCCCTCTGGCAATTACAATGACATAGTCTCCCCTTTCATCACATGGGCTGGAGAAAGGTAGAACAACTTAGCCAATATTGTCAACTCAGTGGCTGCTTTAGTCACCTGTTATCCATTGAATTACAATATGGCTAAAATCTGATATCCAGGTCATAATTAACTAACACTCATAATCACAGAGAAATACAGTACGACAGCCTCAGCCTTCTTCAGGTGGGTGCCCCCGGATAGGCTTTGACAGCTGAAAACTATGGGAAATGGAATCGGTCCCATTTGGGAAACCGCCAGTGAGGAAGGCTGCCCAAATTTATAAGACCTCTGTAATAACAAGGCATATCTGGCTTTGCTAGATATGCTTACTGTTCTTCTTTGTCTGTCCCTGCAATATTGATAGTGCTCAGCTGGGCCATTCCTTTCAGTATTTCTTTTCCCTTATTTGGTTTCAAAGGTGTCTTTGTGTATAGCTAAATTAATCTCTATGACATACATAGCTGAGATGTAAACAGGGTCCTTCTTTGATTCCCCGTGAAAATAGAACTCATGCTGTTTCAGAAAAGAACATGCAAGTTTGCAGGAAATTGTGAAAATCAAAATGCTAATTATAAGTCCAGATGGGAAAAAGGAAATTAAAATAAAGAGGGACAATAGACAGAAAAAAGAAGGACACATGACTTTCTTTGACTATCTTACGCAGCTAGCAGACATTTCTGAATAGAATCCAATCATTTTGTTGTTGTTGTCTGAGACTTGTGGGGATGTCTGCATTTCTAGCCCTAGAAAATAAGGTTATATATTCCAAAGTGGAGAGGTGACTACCATCTGCGTGATCTGCAGTTACTGAACACATGAAATTCAAGATGAGCACAATTTCAACTTACTGACACAAGTATATGACACACAGTTCAGCTTAGGCAAAAAGGATGACCTCAATTCCAGTTTCAGTTAGTTTAAGAAAGGATGTAATAGAAAAGAGTTAGAAATATATAGAGATGAAATTTAAAATAGAAAGAAAACACCAATTGTATCAAAACATATTGAATGTAGTTACCTAAATGTATCAAGGAACTTTATTTGAAAGATGATTTCAGGGTGGATCCTGAGCATCTCGTGCAAAGTCCTTTCCTTTCCTTTCCTTCCCTTCCCTTCCCTTCCCTTCCCTTCCCTTCCCT
>JANHFL010003237.1:176780-187157 GCA_032468155.1 Oxyrhabdium leporinum | reverse complement strand
TTGCGGCCGCATTCTGTACCAGCTGAAGTCTCCGGATGCTCTTATTTGGGAGCCCCATGTAGAGGGCATTACAGTATTCCTTCTGCATTCCCACACAGCCCCAAATACTGCATTTCCTATAGCAGGGAATGTTTAATAATCTGTCTTCTGCAGATAATAGATAATATTATGTAATGTTGAAGAAAGTTGAAAATGATTATCAGTGCTTAAAACTAAACAAACCATGGAATATTATTGCCAGATAAGCTTTGGAATTGGATAAGCCAGATAAGCCTTGGATATTGGAATTCTGGAAAGATGAAATCACAACAATAAACTGCAGTATTAATATCAAACTTTATGACAATCATTTCTTTTTCCTCTCTGTATAAATAACAGAATATAATGGAAAGCGATTCTAGTTTGAGCATCTCCCTGCTGCTTTTTTTTTTAAACAATAGAACATTGAAAAATGTTCGTTTGCAATCTGGAATCAGAATAACCCCAAAATTCTATCTGTCTATACTAAGACATCCATTATCCAAAATCTGGTATATATTACAGAAATGCAGATGATTTTGGTAGACCTGAGTCCCCTGGGGTCCTTTTGGTTACTCTATCAGCTGCACTGTTTCTGGGATAGGGATAATTTGTCCACAGTAATCCAGATGTTCTGGTAAATTTCAAATTGGATTCATACATCGTATTAGTTATTGTTCCCCTTGAAGGTGATTTTAAAAATTCAGCTGGCGCAGAATACATCTGCCGCAATGGTATAGCTAGGCTTATGCATACACCATCTGTTCTTAGAGTTTCACTGGCTGCCTATTTACTTCTGGGCTCAATACACAAAGTGTTTCTACATAGACATCCAAAACCTTAAATGAGTTGGGACATTAAACATTGAAAGAGTGCCTCTTCCCATATTGATTTGCCATGCTTTGAGATCTGCTGCACTCTTCTAGCAGCTTCTTTTATTGATAGAAAACATTCAGCTCTCCTTCAGAATAATTGGGTACTAATTGAAGATTCCGATAGGAAATTCTTACAGCTCAATTTCAATCCACACTAAATAAGCCAAAGTTATTCAACAATCTTCAGAGAGATTCGGATTAAAAAACTTTCTGAGACGTGCAATATTAGCCTTCTTAGAGGAGCCTGACTGTTGTATCATTTCAATTGGCTCAGTTTGTCTTTTGACCTGTTTGATATTTGCAGTATTACTCATATATTTTGAAATCCACAGATTTCCATTAAATGATGAGGTTTGCAGTGCTCCTGTGTTCTATTCAAATCAATCAATCAATCAATTTATTTTCAAAACAAATTTAGATAGCTGCCCAACCCACATAGAATAACTTGGGTGGCATTATGTACTTTGTTCTCTTATTGATTCCATGTTTGCCCTCTGAAGTTTTTAAGGTCAATAAGCACAATCCATTTTCATTTAGTATTTTTGTTGGTGGTGTTTTGAGTTGTTTTTGTTTGCAAACTGTTTTTACTGATGTCTCGCTCTTGCCATTTTACATGTATAAGCAGTGATTTTTACATCTTGTATGGTCCTTGGTGCTGTCTAAGCTTAGTGGTTTCCTTGCAGACATTTTATTACTAAACTATGCAACATCATCAATACTAATTACATGACTTCTAAATATTTTATAGGTTTATCTTTTATGTGATTAGCCATATTATTATATAAACAATGGCATTCTGGTCTGAAGAGCAATCTGAACATAGAACATAAAAGAATAATTTACAAGTATGATTTTTATGTGGAATTATTGAGGTTCCAAAGAATGTCCAATTCAGTACCATTGAGCACAAAATTTCCTAAGTGGAGCTCCAAAATTGACAATATAGTTTTCTTGATTGTATTTGCCCCACTTGTAATGAAAAGGAGTTCAGAAAATATAGGAAGCTGCCTTGTATAAAATTTATTTGTCACAATAACTATTTAGCTTTCTGGAAGCATGTACTTCTTGCAAAGTGGGAAGGTAATAATAATGTTCAATTATTAGGGCAACAACCAAACAAAACCCTTTAAAATGATCTCATTTGCAGTGAAACCATGCAGAAGTATTTTTTAAATAGCTACCATTTCATTCTAGGTAATAAAAGAAACTAAACTAATTAATTTCAAAGGCCATAAATCAAAAGGTCAATCTAAAGTTGGCATTTTTAATATGTTTCAACAATAATATTTTAAAATTGGTAGTCAAAAATTGAAAAAATTGATTGAATTTGTGATTTATAGCCAACTTTGTCTTCACATATAAAATTTATCATCTCACTTAAAAATGTTGATGGTACTTTCTGGTTATATTGGACACATTCCTTTTATTTAATAAATAAATTGGTCTGCTCTTATTTAGTGAATATCAGCTGACTGCTTGTCAGTCTTATTAAAACATAGTATTTCAATAACTTACATGCATCTAATAAATGGATTGGCTAGTAGATCTCTTTGAATTTCAGGAGGAAATCAGAGAAAACCAAGGTTGATTTTGAAATCGTAATATTAAGAGGCACTATTTATAGGATGAAACATGGTAAAAAAATTTAAAAGGAATGAAGGGAAGTTAGATGGCTTCAGATTTAATCTTGCTGCTTTTTCCACTGATTTTAATGGATTTGATTTACTTGTAACCTAATCTGGATATATAATTCAACATATTTAACTATGCAATCAAACTTCATTTAAACATGAATACTTTCTTCATTGCTTTCAAAAGTATACTTATTCTTACTACTAAACCCCCCCACAATTTGAAGCGGAGAAGTTGGACGAGTGGATATAGTACAATATTCTGACATTTTGAAAAAAGATTATCTGGAGCAGCTGTTTCAATGTAAACACTTCCTACGCTAGTGCGACCTAGTGCTACACAATGCATTGTACTATAATTTAATTCAAAGTATAAAAGCTTCATGTATACAATTTATATATAAATATATTTATTATATATTTCATATCTAGATGCTTACATTTGTATTCAGGATATGAGACTCATTCCCATTAGACTCTATTTTTCGAGTTTCTGCTACATTTTTGTGAAGCTTTAGTTTCTGCTATACTCTCCAATGATGCAAAGTAAAACTAAAATGAAAAGATCCTAAAAAATAACTATTCAGAAATATGTTTTTAAAAATACTGAACCAAAAATAATTATTTATTTTACATGTTCCTAGCTATCTTTCGATCCAATGAAACACAGAAGTGAGATGCATTTCAAACATAATAAAAAATGCAAGCATAACATTCTGTAAAATAAAGGCAAATAATTAAAACCCACATTTCCAGACCCATCAAAGAAAATAAACAGTTTCATTGTCTTTCTAAGTGTAATAGGTTATATATTATATTATATATACTCAGAGATATCTTTTAAATAACCCATATGTAATCACAGAAAAGGAAGGCTTTAATTTAATCACTGGATCAAGGTAGGCTCTTTGACTATTCATTTATATACAAGCTGCAGTAATTTCTTGATTAGAAAGGATATGTAAACCAGAGTTCCCCAACCTTTCAGCTTTGTAGACCAGTGATGGGGGGAGAAGGGATGGTTCCGTGCAAGCAGCAGGCAAGTGCTCATGTGCGTGCACAACTCCATTTTCGGGAGCGGTGGGCACACGCGCACTTACCCGCTGCTCACATGAGTGGGGATATGTGAGCATGCGTGCTAACCTGCCACTTCCATGGCCCAGTTTCAAAAGTCTCAAGGCCTGGTAGTGGGCCGCAGTCCAGGGATTGTGGGGAGCCCTGATTTGACACATTTTCTGATTTTATGTGTTTCCACCAGAAAGAAGTGAGTGGGGAACACCAATCTATGATGAGAAGTAACCCACTAGACCTATTTAATGCCCAATTGCCATAGTATTTCCTGTTTTGCTCCTTCATTACAGCTGAGGCAACTGAAGTAGAATGCAGGCCAGTTTGGGCTATATTAAAATCTCTCCTATGTGCATGCTGTTTTAAACAATCTGGATAATTATTCATTAGGATAAAAAAGCAATTATTATCTATGACTGCATCTTCCTTAACATTAATAGTTGTTTAGAAATAGTACCATCAAAGACTTGCACGTTTCTTGGGATTTTTTTAGAGAAGAAATGGAAAACTGAAGATGGCTCTGCTAAAAGTGGGGCTGACAACTGCGGCAGAATGAAGAGTCAGCAAGATAATTTATTCTTCATAATTCCTCTCTGGACAAGGACAATATTTGAACTTACCCATGAGTGATGAATACACTCCTCAGGAGGAGATTACAAGACAATAGTCTCTGGCTCGTTTAGAGGTCTAAAACAAAATTCTTCACATCTCCAAAATAATTCCAGAGAAGCAGCAGAATTAATAACCATTTAATAGTGAAGTGCATAGTGATAGACAACTGAAACTAAGGAAATTTTAATACAGAGCCACAATGGAAAAGATAGTTGTGGTAAGATGAGAGTGGCATCTAGTGATCAGTTGAAGAATTGTTCCAACCTTGAAAAAATGTGGTGTATACTTTTTTTAAATACTCATAAAAAGATTATAATAAGTTATTTTCTCTCTGATTTCAGACTACAAGAACTGAAATCTGACTGAGCATCTTAAACAATAGCATTTGTGAGTATATAAAACAGTTAAAAATCTTAGACAAGAAATATTATGGTTTAGTGTGATTTATGAACTCAGACTTTGAGCAAAAAATGGGCTGTTTTTAAGTCCACATACATACCAAGCAACAATATATTTAATGTATTATGGCCTTGTTCCTTCAACTGCTTTTCTGAAAGAATTTAGGATGCATTGGAAAACAATTCCACTATCAAGAACATTTATTCACTTTGGACATTCTAGCAAAGCATGTGGGAAAACCAAATGACAGATCTACCCAGAATATTTGGTAATGAAGTATCTGAAAAAGACATTGAAGTGGTGACAAGTTTTCAAAACAGAATATTTAATGCTGCATCCTGGTAGCAAAATTGCTGAAACTATTTTTTTATTTCTCCCTCCCAATTGAAATAAATGAGAGGACATTTGTTCCTATATCTCAAACCACCTATTTAAGATTACACTGTCAGAATTTAAAATATCCCATATCATGAAGTGCTATTGGCCCACTTCTATTGAAGTAAAGTTTGCTGTTAGCATTTGTTCTTTTTTAGGAAATGTTTTGCTACCTAACTATAGTCAAAACTGAGCTGGAACCTGGGTATAACTCTACTTAATACATTGCAAAATCCACTAGTTTTCTTACAGAACTAAGGAGCAGAAAATGGTTAGAACATGACAAACCTCTCTTTCTCTCACCTACTTAGTGTTATAACTATAAACTGAGTAAAATCTCATTTAGCAAGTTTGTTTGTCAAATCTGTACACTGTATGCTGGCCAGAATTTACCTGTGCTTTTTCATATAAACATGAACAGACACTCACACATTTTTATATCCTATGTAAAAGCCTTCCTCTGGTCCTACTGTGCTTTTGCCTCAGGATATAAAATCAAGTTACAAAACTGAAGTCATTTAGTAAGACATTATACATATATTCTCTGTGTTGTTCATTTTGAAACCAAACTGTTAATTTAAGCACTGAGCTTAAGTAGACTATGACTCATTTTTCAGATCCCTAGAAGTAAAAACAAGGCATGGTAATAAAGATGTTATGGTAGCTGCTCTCATTGCTCTGATGGTTTTTTTCATTAAAATACAGTATATAGCTGCTTTGAGTAGAAATGAGCATAGCGCTGAAGATGACATAGAGATATTTCACTGAAAAATGCCCTGATCTTTAGCAGAAATTAAATTATCAAAGCTATTTCTTCCTAAACATACAGACATCAAGAATTCTGCTAGCAATCTGAGCTTATTGTTTTTAGCTACAAATGGTGGGTGATCAAGTTAAGTATTCATGATCACAGAAAACTGGGCTTGATAACTCCTGTTGTTGCTCATCTATTTTTTTTGTTTCAAGTATAGATTTGAAAGTATAGTCTCCAAGAAAAAAAGGAAGAAGACAATAATTCTGATCCACAGTCAGGCAGCATCTGGTCATGAAGCACCTGGTACATTCAGTTAGATAGAGTTCAGGCAACAGATAACAGCTTTCTTGGCCTAGTGCCTGAAAAAAGTTGGGCTGCTTTTATGCTGCAAGCTAACACTATTTTTTTTGGAATAGCTTTAAAGTATCCTGCGGGGTCCAGAAGGGAGTGTTCCCCTCTCTGAATTGTGCCATCTGGATTTTGGGTGTGGCATCAACTGAGATTCAAGGAGAGGGATGTGGCAGTTACCATCTCTAACAAATGGTTTTCATGGGTGTTGCTCCCTAAGTTACCAGATGTGAGACATTATTCATTAATTTTGGTTCTAGGGATCAGGAGTGTCGCTATTGTGCCACCCTCCCTGCTTGAACAACTCAAGTTCATTTCTGGATCAGCAGTAGAGTTTCCTAGGCTTATGGTCCTTTGGGACTTCAGTCTGGAATGTGAGGGTGGCAGGGTAGGTCACTCCTTCCTCAAGAAACTACATTGCTGGATCCAATCTAATTTTCATCCAACCTTCTCTTTTTAGAGCAGTTACATTATACCTCGGCTCTGTGAGCTGCATTGATGCCCAGTTTGCTTCTGGGTTAAAGAACAAGTCAAGCTCTTTGTAGAAACCTTTAAAGATCTATGTAGTACGGCTTAGGTTATTTGAGGGAACACCTCACCTTGGTTACATCTACTCATTATCAAGTCTGGCAGAGAAGACATGTTATGGATCCCATCTATCAAGGAATATCATCTGACAGGACCCTTTTGGAAGACTCTTAAAACATGATTTTGTCATCATGCCTAGGGATCCAGTGGTGGTATAGAGCCTGTCAGTTGGCTGCATTGTTAGCATATGGATTGTTTCACTAATTAAGTTTTATGTTTTTACATTACTTTAATTGATTTTAATGGTTTTCATTTTATTTGTTTATTTGTTAAGTCTGTGAGTTGCCCAGAGTCATGTGTGTGATATGGAAATTGAATAAATACTTATAGTGAGGGTGAAGTTTCATTCTCTGAGCTTGTGGATTGGTTTCTGAACGTTTCATTACCAGGCTAGATAACATCTTCAGTGGAGTTTAGGGGATGTCAGTGTCACTGTTCTTCCCAAATCCTTAATCTCTACCCATACCAACACCAAACAGCACCAGTTCGATTGGAGCAACACAAAAATAATCAGCCACACTACCACGTACCACACTCATGGATTCATCAAAGCCTGGAATTCCACAAGAAATTCCATTAACCAACACATTGACTTACAACCAGCCTATGAACCCCTCAGAATCCAAATCAACCACACAGCCAACCAGAGACAGCACCAACCTTCAACCAACCCTCCCAATGTCCCTCACCTGATGCAACCTCCCCATCACAAGACCCATCACAAGACCCATCACAAGACCCATCACAAGACTAGTGACTCACATGTGACCCATCACAAGACCCTCACTTGACAGACCCATACCTGACTCACCACAAGACCCTGACCTGATGGAACCCTCACTTGATATGACCTTACCATCACAAGACCTACTGACCACACAGAGTCCTTATAAACAGAAGAATACTGACACTGGCATCCCCTAAACTCTGCTGAAGATGTTACCTAGCCTGGTAATTAAACGTTCAGAAAACAACCCTTAAGCTCAGAGAATGAACCTAAACCCTCATCCTACACCTGCTACAGATTGCAAATACTTATATTTTAGATTCATAATGAATAGCTTGCATTAATTTATCCACTGAATTAATGAACTGGTTTTATTGATATTAATGTCTTTTATTGTTTTAATTATCTTTTATAAATGCTATGTGGTTACATAATTTGATTTGTAATTATGGTTTTGGTGTCTCTCAAATTATTAGTTTTCTTGGAAATATATTATTTCCCCAATAAAGAACAAAATTTAAGTGCTGGATGATTAATTGATTAATTAATGAACACAGCAAAACAAAACTTGTACTAGAAGACTGTTTAGGTAAAAATTAATTGTAGAGGAAAACCCCTAAAACTGATTCCTGTTCAGTTTTAATTCATACCTGCCCTTAAACTGGGCTTTAAAACTGAGTCATTCTGAAGGACAACTAGTTAGGATATTTGTAGGTATAAATATTTCCTTTGTATACCCTTTATCTTTAGCAAATGCAGGTTATAGGTTTGCAATGGTATGTTTTATTCATCCCATAATTACTCTGAACAAAAAATGTTTTGATACTTTAGGGTATGACAGGGATATGCTGAAACTGTCATGAATAGTGAAGTAGACATTGCTAGCAAATGCTAACAGACCAGAATTTGTCTAAGAAATTTATTTTTCAAATGGTCTAGAATACTAAATTTTTGGGGGAAAAAACCCTGCTATGCAGACTATTATTTTAAGTTTTTCAATTTCAACTAAGATTTTAAGCTATTTTATTTAAAGTATTTTCCTTTCTGCTAAGTATACTTGATATCCCACCATTTATTAATTTGATTTCCTGTATACAGTACTGTCAACAAAGTAATCTAATATAAACTTTTTAAAAACTACATTTGAAATGCTTAGAAGAGAAAACATCACTTAATCATTTGATTTTTGTTTTGTTTTATAAGACTTTGCATTCAATTTATGGGCTTAAAAAATTATTTTGAATACTCAGCCTGAATCAATGGACCTACAGCATCAGTTGGCATAGTTGCTTGGATGAGGAATCTGTCCAAATGAACATAATATTTAAAAACTGAAATGAGACATACACCACAATGTTTTTTAAGATAATCAGGCTACATAACATACCATGGATCCAGAATGTCATTTTGAATTTATCAGAGGCAAGAAGTTTGAGAGGAATCATAAAATGATTCAGTTCAAAGTTCCAGTTTCTTAGTAACTACTGAATGAATTAAACGTATAAATGCCACTTCATATACAGTGAAAATCTTACTTTTTAAGAAAGTAGCATCCATTCTTAATTTTCTAATTAGTTTAATTTTTCATATCAAACTTCCCAAAAAGAAAATATTTTTATGATAATAGATAACTATTATAGGAATTCTTCTACACAAAAGTATTAAGAAAAATCTAATATACATCACACACATATTACTTTTACTATTCCTTGAGTCCAGCCAAGGATTGAGCAGCTGTTGTTATTTTCTCGGATTCAAAGTTCTTAAGCAACTATAAACAGGATTAAGTGATTTCCAGGAAGCATTTATCAGTTCTTTTTCATGTTTCACATCCCCATTCTGTAACATTGTTCCCTTATTTCTCTTAATCACATAGTATTAGTTAAGAAGCTTTTTTATTTCATGAAACCTGTTGGTGCAGTGATATGTTGTGTTTCTGTTCAGGCTGTATATGAACAATTGATACAGTTGTAACTTTTTGGAGCCAGACTGTCTACTGCTTTCACATCTGTAGTTAGTTTTGCAAGGGTACCTTCAGTAGGCTAATTGCTGTGGAAAACACAGTCCTGTTTCATAGAAATGGGATATGTATGATATGGGATTTTTTTTGCTAATTTATTGAGTAGTTATAAGTTCCTGGAAGATCAGTTTGCTGTATAAAAGCAATAATACCAACTATAAAAGCATCTGACAATTCTCAAAACACTCTTTTGGGAATTCTTTGTTCTTTTCAGCTGGGATCCTATGGTACTTCCATACAACCTACATTTATGCAGGCTGCACACCACCACTGAATAATGAATTATACCCAGTTTAGATTGTACTCCTAGGAAGCAGTGATAGAATTAGAAGTTAACTGAATAGTACTAGAGAAAGGCAAAAAGAGGAAATGAAGATATTGAACCACAAGTCAGTTATTATGAGCTCAATTGGCTGAAAATTGTAGAATATTCTGAAAATTGGCTAGAGTATCCTCAGAGGAGAGCAACCAAGATCATAAACAGTCTAGAAGGGAAAATGTAGGAGGGAAAGTTGAAAACACAGGGCTGCTGCTGGCTTGGACTAGTTCGCCCAAACCGGTTGTTCTGATTCTGCACTGTTCGGAGAACTGGAAAATCGGACCACAGGCTGGCCCCACTCCCACCAGTTTTTTGGGCTGTTTTTGGCCATTTTTCAGGCAAAAAATGAAAACAGCCCAAAAAACAGCCCAAAAAACAGCCTGAAAACAGCCCCAAAAAGCTGACTGTGAGAGGAAAAGAAGCCAGGTGAGCCAGACCCTGACATGTCCTGGGTCCCCTCGTCCCAGAAGCAGCAACCTTGCACTCTTCCCTTCTCTGCTAGCCCCCTTCTTTGCATGGGATCACCCAGCAATGGAGACGGAGAGGGAGAAGGGAGCAGTGTTTCTGTGTTTCTCCCCTGAATGCTAGCGGCCGCCGCTGCCCCTTTCTCCCTCTCCCTCTCCTCTGCTGGGTGATCCCATGC
>JANHFL010003237.1:142849-163844 GCA_032468155.1 Oxyrhabdium leporinum | reverse complement strand
TTCCCGAGGAATGGGATTAAAAGCCGTGGAAACAGCTGATAGACGCTGTTATTCGGCTTTTTACGAAGCCATAGGACAGACGGTCCCTAGGGGCCATCCACAACCCAAAGTTGCCAAACCGGAAGTCCGTCATTTTGAATTCTAAGGGGCAGTGCTCCTCTCTGTTTCTTAGCTGAGGGAGCCAGCGGTGTCCAAAAACATTTCCATGGTCATGTGGCCAGCATGACTATATGCTGAGGCACACGGAACGCTATTACCTTCCCATTGAAGTGGTACCTATTTATCTACTCACATTTGCATGTTTTTGAACTGCTAGTTGGGCAGGAACTGGGGCAAGTAACAGGAGCTCACCCCATTCCATAGCACTTGGGTCTCGAACTCCAGGCTGTCAGCTTTCTAGTTGACAAGCTCAGCATCTTTAATTGCTGAGTCACCTACACCCCTTACATCATATCATATCTCGTAACATATCCTATCTCATATCTGCAATGATTTCATGCTGCTAATGGTTTATTCCTCCCAAACCTACAAAAATGAGAGTTCTGCTAGCTCTAAGAAAGGATACAATTGAAATTATGGTTCTTTGTGCCTTTGTAGTAAAATGTAGAAAACATTTTTCTACATATTAAACATTAAAACATAATTGATCTGTAGACTGAATGCTAATTTGAAAGAATTGTTTTTGTTGCCTTATGACTTGTGCTGTGAATCAAATCAACCATTATAAAAATTCCAAGTACTTGTATATATTGATACTTGTTAATGGTATGCAACATGAATGCTATTAACTTGTATTAATTTTGGCAGAGATTTTGAAAACACAGATGACTGGAAATAACTGAATAACAGTGGTTTTTCAGGGAACCAAATTTCTTCCACATACCATGTGATGATTTTCAGCAGTTTGATAATATTAAATAGAAAGTGAACAATTATTCTTTGGGTAGTTAAATCAGTAGCTGCTAAAGTATATAACGAATAGTGTGGAAAACATGATGTCAAGCAAGGGAGACCATCACACACCAGTTCCCAAAATTAGCAAGAGTCAATAAAGTAACAGCTTAATGATTTCTAAAAATAGTTGCTGCCTAGTTATTGAGTATCATGACCTACATTAAATCTGGAATCTGTTTCCTGTGACTAGTAGCATAAATCACATGTAATTTTTATATTATGTTCTCTTTGGGATTAGCAGTGAGGTTTTAGGTCTGACCTTGAAAGGTCTTCTTATAAGTGTCCAAGTTATATATCATACAGCATACATATACTTCATATATTTTTACTGAACTGGAAAAAGTAAAAACAAAGAGTGTACTAGGATGTAGGCACACAATTAAATAATAATGGCATAAAGCCAAGCACTGAATAATTTTATTGGAAACAAAAATCCACAAACGATCTCAGATTTTCGATAATAACACCAACAATAATATTTTCAGTCATCAGCACATCAACAATAATTTCCAGATTCTCAGTTGTTGCTAAGACTTTAATCAGTAGGATTTACTTTAAGCAGATAAAATATGCATGAACTTAATAACATACTGTACATATTTCCTTAATATAGTCCCTTACAACAGTGCCCCCCAATTGTTGGGGCACCAGGGATTGATTCCGTGGAGAGAGGTTTTTCCGTAGACCAGAGGGACTGTGGTTTTGCATACTGCCTGCATCCCACAGATGGGGCATTGCTTGTTTGCGTGGAGTGGTTGCTGGCATGCCGTAGACTGGTGCTGGTCCAGGGACTGGGAGTTGGGGACTGTGGGGATTATGGGTCTTCTTGATAGCTGGCAAATCACATCAGGAAGGGTCACATCAACACATGCATCTGCTCTAGATAATCTGTAAGCTGTGAGAAATGGCACGTAGATATCTTTAAGGAAATGAGTCTAAAGAAGTCAGCTGAATGCAACACGAGCTAAGCATGAAGGTATCACGAGCACACCCAAAGATATATTAACCAATCGTTTATGTACAAGTAAGATCAGATGAGTTTTTGGTACCCTATCCGCGACTGCGATGAGCAAGGGTGCTAAATAAAAAGGAAGCTCAGACATCTGTTGGGTGTGCCTTCCCGCGACTGAAACTCCTTGTGTAATCTGCCTGATCATTTGAATGCAACAGGGGACCCCTGCCTTATAGCTATTTAAAGAACCACGATGGCACAGTGGTTAGAATGCAGTACTGCAGGCTACTTCTGCTGATCACTGACTGCCAGCAGTTTGGCAGTTCAGGTCTCACTGGCTCAAGGTTGACCTATCCTTCCATCCTTCCAAGGTCGGTAAACTGAGTACCCAGATTGTTTGGGGCAATATGCTAACTCTATAAATTGCATAAAGAGGGCTGTAAAGCACTGTGAAGTGGTATATAGGTCTACGTGCTATTGCTATATACTGATTGTTCGAAATTACACTGGCACTGAAAAAGTGACTTGTGACAGTCTATGCACTTATGACTATTGCAACATTCCCATGGTCAGGGTGATCATAATTCAAGCACTTGGCAACCAGCATGTATTTATGATGGTGGCCCAGGATCATGTGATCACCATTTGTGACCTTCCCAGTAGCTTCCAAGGAGCAAAGTCAATGGGAGAAGCCAGATTCAGACTGAGACTGAGATTTGCTTAATATTTAGGGGGGGAAAAGATCATAAAATTGGGTGTGCTCATGTGATGACTCACTTAATAACTGCATCGCTTAGTTATGGAAGTTCCAATCACAACTGGTGTTGTAAATCAAGGACTACTCATATATAGATACCTACATGGTGTTCTTGGATATAGAAATGATTTGTTGGTGTCTTCTTCTGGAATTTTATTTTATTTTTTTTTACTTCTTGGACTACAGCCCTGGGATGGATCTTCTTTTAGTACTAAGTTCAACAATACTTAGCTTTTTCAATCAACCAAGGTTGAATAATGTGCAATTTACAGCATACTTAATAATGACATTCCTATTTATAACCATATTTATTCTTCATTTATATTTGCATCAATTCTCCTGTTTTAAATCTGAGTTTATTAACGTTGGTTATGAATTTACTTGAAAAATGTATTGGCCACCCATCTTGGTATCATCACATGGTACTTTCACTGATTCTTAGATAGACAGCTTACAATAAAATTAGTACTTCGTTAAATGAAAGTAAATGTGAAAGCAAAATTCAATAACAGCAATTATTTCAACTGATCAGGCCATGTTGGTGTTACATAAACTATGTGTGTTAAACAGTATGTTGTGCTTCTGAAATCAAAATAATCTTACTGAGGAATGTGTTGGTAGATATATTGTCTGATATTTGATTTCATTTAAAAATCATGACACAAATTTTCATCATCTTACATTTTATTATTCATTATTCAGGTAAGATTTAATGTCTTAAACTCCATTTTCTCTTGTACTGCACTACTGAATATTATTACATGATTTAGAGTAGAATTATTTCAGATGATTGCTGTCATGGTTGAAGCAATTATAAAGCATTATTTATTCATAATATTTGTATGTTTCCTTTCAAAACCCATTTTTCCTTTCAAATATCTGTTTAGTATTCCTAGAATAAACAGTTTTTTTAAAAATTGAGCATAATACGATTGTTGTCTCCATTATAGTATATTCGCTCCAAATCATTGCGACTAAAGGTTCTATAGTTGGCCCATCACTAACCTATGATTTATTTATTCAGACATGAGTTATTTCATAAACTATAGTTGGAAAATCTGCACAATATGCTAAGGGGACATAAAAATATGTTAGGACTGGGGCTGCTATTAAGAAGCCATGCATATACGCTTTTCTGCAGTTATCTATTTCAACAAAATGTAAAATACTGATAATCTATCATAGTAACAGGTTAAGAAAAATCTTAGAATGATTGAATAATGTAATACCTGAGTTGGTTTTTATCTAAAGAGTAGGTATTGTCAATATTGTTGCACACACAATAACTTCATGCGTACTGAATTAATTCAACTGACAGAGTTTATAGACCTGGCAAGCCACAATCTAGCTCACATGTCTCATTTATATAACTAATTTGATACCATTATGCCAATCAATTGTTCATTCCTAAAACATGATCTTGTGTAGAGTAGAATAAGCAGGGTGCTTAGACAAAGAGTGCATGGCTGTAAGAAAGGCTTCTTAGAATTGTACAGGTAGTCCTCGATTTATGACTACAGTTGTAAAATTTATGTTGCTAAGTGAGAAATTTGTTAAGTCAGTTTTGCCTCATTTTCCTGTCACATTTCTTAAGTGAATCACTGCAGTTGTTAAATTAATAACAAGGTTGTTAAGTGAGTCGGGCTTTCCCATTGACTTTACATGTCAGAAGGTCACAAAAGGTGATCGCATGACTCCAGGACACTGCAACCATCATAAATATGAACCAGTTGTCCAGCATCCGAATGTAAATCACATGACCATGGGGATGCTGCAACAGTCATAAGTGTGAAAAGTGGTCATAAGTCACTTTTTTCAGTGCCATTGTAACTTCGAACAGTCACTAAATGAACTGTTGTAAGTCAAGGACTACCTGTATTATTTTAAAATATGTTCAGAACAGTTAGTGATCTAGTATAGTTTTTCAAACATACAGAAGTATTTATTTTATAGCAGATGAACGTTCTTAACCAAAGTTAACCAAAGTTAGTTATTGATAGGACAGATAATTAAAGGCCATCCTCTTTATCTCAGATTGGTCTAACTTAATGTAAAACATTTTTGTGGGGTGGTGGGTGGTTAGGTGACATTCTGGAATTATCATCTGGATTTTAGCAGCTCGGATCTGATAGGTTGGGTGAATCTATGTGAGGGTACCCAGGCACATAGGCTACCGTACTGCAAGCACCTGGCAAAGAATCCATTATCAAGAACCACTGAAAATGTGATTTACAGTTGGAAAAAATGTTCTTCTTTTGCGCTGTTTCAGCTTGGATTCATCATGGAACATTTTCAGTAATTCTGAAGACACTGCCATTCAGAAGCAATAAGCTAGGCTTCACATTTCACACGTTGTCACTTGCATGGAGATGATGAAAATTATTTCCTTTCAAGCGCCTTTTTAAAAATAAGTTTCAAGAAATACTGGAAAGTAATTAAAAAAAAGTTTTAATCCATTGGTTGTTAGACTCTTTTGGAAGGCCTATTTGCTATTTTTATTGCTATAGTTGTGGTGGTGGTTATTATTACTAGTATTATTGTTCTTAATCCAGATGCATTTGAACAAGCTTATGGAATTCCATGATGAACTTTTCAGACATTTCATTCTGCTTAGTAAAATTCAGGCAAATAATTTCTAAATCCTTTCTTGCCTCATGAGTGAATGTTTTAATGTTGTTTTTGCTATTAAAAGAAATATTTAAAAAAATCATTTGAAACATTGTTCTACGACATAATTTGTTTCTAATAGTCTTCTTCTTGGTATTCAGAATTATGTAAATAATAATGAGCTTTCTCTCCATTTTCATGGAGTTCATTAAAGTCTGTGAAATATGCTAATCATCACACTATATACTTTGGAATGCATGTTATTGGTCACTGGGAAATATACTCCTGTAATGTTTAACTTCTTCTGCAATTATTCTTTATTAGGTGTTCAGGAGGTGTCAAAGCAAAATTGCCATATACGTGCCAGGAAAGGCTGAATTTCAGAAGAATCCCCAACAAAGATCCCAACAGAATCGTTATGGTACTGTAGACACTGAAATGGAAAGCATAGAATTTCAGCTGCTGGGCTTTTTCTTGAGTCTCCTTGGCTTAGCTGGAACCATCACTGCTACCATCCTACCTCACTGGTGGAACAGCGTTCATGTGGGAACCAATATCATCACAGCCATGGCATACATAAAGGGTCTCTGGATGGAATGTGCTTGGCACAGTACTGGGATCTCCCAGTGTCAGTTCCATCATTCACCGCTCGCTTTGCCTCGTGACCTTCAAGCAGCCCGGGCTATGATGGTGATATCCTGCCTTCTTTCAACTCTGGCCTGTGTAATTGCTGTTATTGGCATGAAATGTACCCAATGTGCCAAAGGGTCCTCCACCAAAAATACCTTTGCTGTCCTAGGTGGCATCCTTTTCATACTGGCTGGAATTGTGTGCCTCATCCCTGTTTCTTGGACAACAAATGATGTGGTGACTAATTTCTACAACCCAATGTTGCCCAATGGGATGAAATATGAGATTGGGCATGCCCTTTACCTTGGCTTTGTGTGTGCTTCACTGAGTATAATTGGTGGAATAATCTTGTGTGCTTCATGTCAGCAGGTGGAGAATGACATATATTCCCAACAACGATCAAGAAGTAGAAGATTAGCTCCATCCTCCAGACCACCAATGGTTTACAAGTCAAATCGCAGGCCTTCGCAAGCATCTGCTTCTTACAATGGTTACAGGTTAAATGATTATGTATAAATTCTGCGGGACTTCTCTTGTGTGTGTTGCTGTCAGTGTTTCTCTAAATATGTTTGTATATCTGTACACAAATTACATTATTACATCTATGATGTTTGTGGTGTTATCAATGTACTGTAATTTCCATATACTGTTTATTATTATTTTACTCTTCATACAATTAATGCAATTTTAGAAAAGAATGCTTTGAAGCTTGAATAAGTAGTCTTTTCCTGGAGAAAGGCTGCAAATATTTACAAAAAATGGTTTGTGATTTCAGAGACAGGCTGCTGAGCACAGGAGTTCCAGACTGTGGAACCGTGTATCAAGGCACATTTGGTGCAATAAGACCCAGATGTGTTATTTTGCAGTGATCATTCAAAGAAGTCTCATACTAAGTATTTTGATCATGTAAATGGAAAATCTTGTATTTGTACTTCATTGTATACTTACAGGATATTTTGATGTGTGTGTGTGTGTATCTGATTCTAAGATATGTTGACAAAGAAAACAAGGTTGTGTAATAGCTCTGTTCTTTGTACTGGTTTCCTATCAGTCATGCAACGTAAGGCAGGAAATGTGAATGTTAGAGTAATCTGGCTATTACCTCAGTCACCTCATTGATCACCAGGATTGAATTTAAAAGTGTAATGATTCCATTTAAACTGCCTTTTGATTCCATTTCCTTGTAAATGAGAAAATCCGCCTCTTCTACATATAATTAACAATGTGCAATGGTTAGTATATGGGAGAATGGCATCTCAAACTATATTAGCAACTTGAAAAAGCAACCCGGAAGAATGTAGTAACAAACCTGTATGATTGCCAAGAACAGTAGACAGATATGTTCATGTAAATGTAGTCACTAAGAATTGAGCATGACTCAAGATGGTGAGAAAGAGGAGGTGGAAGGAAAGGAAGAAGATAGGGTGACTTGATGGGAAAGTAGGCTCCTTCCTATTGTTTACCACAACGAACCAATTAATTACGATTTTGGTAAGAAATGCTGATAACTACCAATCTCTTTCTTCAAAGGTAAACATATTTTCCTTCACTTTTGTCTTTAGTCACTACACATGATAATCTCTAGCAGTACTACATTTGATTAGCATATTTGGTTAGTATATGCTATTTAGGCAGTGTGATTGATTTTGTATGCTCTCCAGTCTCCACTTATAAAATCATATCCACGACCTCAAATATGCATAAAATATCAAAATGTAAAAATGTAAAACAATCCCAGTATTACAAGTGTTATGTGCTTTTGCAGATACCCTTCCTTGGCAAGCTAAAGCAATTATGCCCCAATAGCTTTCTTAAAGCCCAGGAGGGATGGAGTCTTTGCAGGAGGGAGTTCTAAAGTCTAAGGGTTAATATCATAAAAGCCTGCTTCTGTCAGATAACAAAATGGGACTTGAAGGGAGTTGACCCTGTTTGATCTGGTTGGCTGAAGCACAGGGATGTGGAGAAAAGTAACCCTTTAGATAACCAGGTTCACAGCCATGGGGCCAGAGGGTTAAATGTGAAGATCAGAACCTTGAATCACACGTGTAAACCAACTGGCAGCTAGTGGAATTCATGAAGCAGTGGAATCATTCAGACACACTCAGAATACAACTGTATCTTCCAAATATTATTCAGGGCAGCCTCATGTACATTGCATTACAATAATCCAAATAGTTAGGGCAGAAGTTACTATGAGCAGGACCTCTTAATCCAGGAATAGCTCTGCTATGCAAAAGCCTTCCTAGTCATAGCTTTCAGCTGTTCATCAAGCAGGAGCTGTGGATCTAGGAAATGCTCCAAGTTGTGAACCACTTCTGAAAATTGGAGTATTACTCTTTACAGGGTCAAAGATTTCACCAGTTATAAAGCCCACAAATCAACGCCACTCTGTGGTACAAGGCTTTAGTCTAAGTGTGTTTCTCCCTCTTCAAACTCTGCCAGTTTCCAGACACTGGGTTGTTATTTCTACATTACCAGTTTCATCCCCCCCCCCCGTCCCAAGGTGACACTCCCTAGCAGTTTTGTGTGTATGTTATAGAGAATTGGAAAAACTCCCAAGATACTCTAAAAAGTAAATATTTTTGGTTGAATTTTTCCTCTCTTCCCTGACTTGAGCCACCCCTTCTGGAAGAACAATTGCTGCAAGATAGTGCCACTCCCCAGTTCATTAGGGACAGTCCCAAAGGATGCTATTATTGAAGGTATCAAAAGCTACTGAAAGGTCAAGAACCAGAGGGATTGTACTTCCCTCTGGGTGGCAAATGTAGTTTCCTGTTGTATCCTGGCCTGCAATATCCAGCATAAATCCAAATAATCTACTTTCTCTAAGGCTCTCTGAGTTGTACCACTTTCTGTACAACTGTTCCTAGAGAAAAGGGAGGTTGGAAATAGGTATACTTTCCTCTCCTCTTGAATGTTACCATGAAATTAAAAAGTTATAAACAGTTCTGTACTTCTCATGCCTAAAACTTTTCATTTTGTTTCTTCTTAGCCCTTGATATTTTTTTATGTATGAAACAAAATTAGTTCACATAGTTAAGTCCTATGCTTATTATAGTTATTTTCAAAATAAAAAACATGTATTTCTATTTAGAGCTGCTTTTCCTAACCTGGTACATTCAGATGTGCAAAGATCAAAAGTTACAGAATTCTTAGCCACACAGCCTTGCTAACATGACGAGGGACAATAAATTGGAAAGGGATGGCTCAAAACAAGTTTATTGCAATCCATTGCATATGCTAAAGTTGTATTGGTGGAGGCATTTATATTAATATATAACAAACCATTATTATTTCTTTTATATTGGTTGTTCAAGGGAATTGAATACAGGATCAAAATTTTAAAACTTCAGCAGAAAAATAATATTGTAGTTATACAAAATTCATTATTTAAGGAATAAAACTGTCTCTTACCTATAGGTCATATGCTAGAAATCCTATACATAGTACTATATATTTCAAATGTTGTTGAAATAGATTATTAGCATGAATGATGATGAAAAAGTAAAGGTTATACTTGCTTTTCTCCTCCTAAAGTAATACATCTATAAACACTAGATTTCTCCAGAATAAACTGTTGTGAAACACTATAAAACAGTGACATCAAGTGGCCAAATCATGTATGACACTATGCTGCTGGTATACAGTATCTGATTTTTTTTAAAAGATAATGCTAAGATAATGCTACAAATTTCCTATAATTTTGGTAACAAGTATTCACACACACACACACACACCATACAAGCAGAAGGGTTGTACTTTATTCATATTGTAAGGAAATTTGCATTTCCACACAACAGTTTAAATAGCTAAAATGATTTCTAGTGAAATTAATATTGGGATGAGACTGATAAAATAATATGAATTGATTTAAATTATCAAAACCCACCAATTTAAATGATTATGAAGTTTAATTCGATAAGGTATTTTTGCTTCCTTTTTACAGCTCAGAAAATATTAACCTAATTAGAGCTACTTACTTTGGGTAACCCTTACTGCATTTATTCTAGTATTTAACATCAAGCTGTATTTTCAGAATTCCTTGTTTCCTCTATTTTAAAGCTGTTTCAGAGGATTGAAGGAGGGACGATTCTTTTGAGACAGCATAGAGATCTCAGAAAGGAGATAAACTGATAAAAATTATACTCTTCTGTTTGTACTGATCCAGTCATGATCCAGTTAGCTTAAGTACAAAATAAGACAATTATATAAAAAGTGGGGTTGTTTCTTTGTTTTTAAAAATGATTTCAATTCATCCTAGATTCCATAGAAATCTTACCAAAATGGTATGATTACTATAAAGCTATAGCTATAAAATTTTATCCACACCTATTCTGCAAAGCACCTGAGGACAGGACAAGAAGCAACGGATGGAAGATTATTAGAGATCCAAACTAGAATTAAGGGGAATTCCATGACAGTGAGAACAATTAATCAGTGGAACGGCTTCACTGGAGGTCTTCAAAAAGAGATTGAACAACCATTTGTCCAAAATGGTACAAGGTCTTCTATTTGAGCAAGGGGTTGGACTAGACGACCTTCAAGATCCCTTCCAACTCTGTTATTCTGTTATTCTATTTTCCACTCTATATTTCACAGCACATGCCAAACACACCTTTTTACTTATATTAACTTACGATAAACCCCACATAAAATATATTCTAAGAAGACATTAAGACATTACATTAGGGGAGAATACTATGTCACTATACTTTTTCTATTGTAAATATTGTTATTAAAGTTAAACAAAAGAACTTGGGGATACATATGTTTTTAAATATTTGAAGTATTTATCAACATTCCAGAGCTTTATAGTGATACATGCATCTTAATTTATATTCATGTTCTTAGTCCAAATAATGTGTAGCTACATCCTATATTCCCAATTTAGTTCATAAATGTAAGTTGGCTTGTGAAAACTGATCCTTCAGTATTAACAAGAAGTGAAATAGAGATGATGTTTCTTGAAATTGAATCCATGTAGTCACTACTGCTAGTGGCTGATGTATGCATGGATCCGCATTTTTATCTTTCATCTCCTTGGAGTTTGCATGAGCAAGGAAAAGCAGTTATGAATGAAAAGCTTGCACTAATGTTGTGGTCACACAGAATTAATTACATACAGCTTGAATGACTCTTGGTGTTTGTGTGAAGCAGAAATTAGCTACATTCTATGAAGAGTTACATGGAGGCAAAAGGCCTGAAGCATCATGTGACTTACTTTTAGACAAGTAGGCTTATAATTTCAGGCTTGCCTCCTAAAGGGTAGAACTCTGCTTTGCTATATTTTTGTCACAATATAGTTTAGCACTTCAGGAATTGGGTGCAAAATAATTCACATTCTTTCTTATGAATTAACCATAACATTTAAATATGAATTTGGACAGCAACATAATGTATTTGAATACTATATTATACATCTCCATTCATTTTTCAATGAAAGTTGACTGTTTTATTTTTTATGATTCCCCATAGCATCTTGCTTTGTTTTAAATTAAACCTCAGATAATTTTTTAAAACGCAAATGACTAAAACGATACAGATAAAAGTATGAATGTTAACGTTAAATATTCTCCTCTATGTAACTATGGCAGTTGTTGTAATAGTTTTCTTACAACATAATCTTTAAAATTACAAATCTGGTACTTTTTAAAACAATGCACCCATTGCCCACACATAAACAAATTTATATCACATAGACATTTGAAGACTTTTTAATGAGCTCGGATACAATTATGGTAGAAAATTAAGTAGTGTAAGCTTTTAAACTTAAATACAACTTCTAATCTCTGGTACATTTATTTGGCGTGTAAGTAAAACGTTCAGATTTATTGATAGTTCCATTTAACTAAAGTAGGGCAGTTAAATAACCAACTGCCCATCTTACAGATTTGAAAGAGAGAAGGAATTTATTAGTTTACAAATCTTATATTGTGCCAATTAGCTTGTCAAGATAAATAATTAAGTAAATGTCAATTGAAAAGCAATGGTTGCTCTACCAGATACAGAGCCAAGAAAACATAATAATTATGCCTTTCTCACATAATCGAGCACTTACTGATCTATCATATAGCCAATACTTTGCTTAAAATGTCTAAAAAATGCCGATGCATTTTCTTCCTCACCACAAAGTCATGTTTTAGGCAAATGTCACTCTGAGTAAATCTCTTTCACAGGGTATGGCAACTATGTTACAGAAAAAGGTAATAAAGCATTTCAATGGATTTATATTTTATTTTCATTTTCAGGAAATCCAATTACGGAGTTTCATCCATTCTTAGTCGCTTAGGTGATGGTGGATTTTGCAACTGGTCATCAGGTGGTGATGGTGTCTCTGAAATATTGAAGAATTCAATAAAAGTTTTAGTGTGTATTTTAAAAACCTGGACTGATGATTTATATATTCTTTATAATACTATCCCTGCATGGGTTGTTCAAGCAGAACGAGCAGCATCAAAATAAGACTAATAGAGATAAAGTCAATTTAGTTAGTAATTGTTTTACAATAACATCTCAATAAATTATCAGCAATAAAGTATTTTACCATGCTGAGTTGTATTTCTGGAAGAGTGTGGAGTAGCTGCTTTTAGAGGAATCAATGTAACTCTCCTAAAAACAAGAACAAAAGCATGGCACATTAGAAGATATGCAAGTATGTTTTCCTCCTGCCTGCTTTCTTTGGTAATGCATTTCTCCTCCAACTTTCCTTCCCTTTTCTTCTTGTTTCTCCTGACTCTTCTTGATTCCCCTCTTAAGACTTAGTTCTGTGATCCATTTTATACAAAGGCTCCATTAGTGCAGTGGTACAGTGGAGTCTGTAAATGGCAACAGTACAGATATCAACTTTCCTCTTCCTGAAGTTGTCTCTGACTACATATCCTGATCCTTCATCCCGGTCTTAGGGTAGCAGCTTAGTAGTTATTGCTACCACAATAAAACTTCTATGGTGATGCCTTTGTCTCTTAACCCCAGCATCAATTTGCCAAAACAATTCATACTCTGAATATTCCAAATTGTAATGATAAGCTTACCTTGGTGACTTACTCCATGCTTGTAGAGTATTCAATGTAATCCTCCTGGATTGGTTTACTTTTGATGTATTAATTGATGGCTGCAGAATTTTTTTATCTTCAGAAAATGACATGGGGAAGTTTTTAACTACAACAGGTGTGGAGTTCAAGTCTTTACTATTGGTTGGAGTCTGGCATGCAGCTGATGGTTCTCCAGACTTATTAAGACTGCCATCCACTGGTTTTGAAACTGGGGAGACAACACTTGGTGATTGACCCTTTTTAATTTTCTTTTCCACTGTGCTAGGTGTTTTGATATTAATGGCTGGCTTCTCCTTCAATGGGATTCCAAGTTCACCTTCTTCAAATGTGACAAAAGAACAATATCCATCCGTAGAAGAAATAGCAAGAAATGATCCATCACTGGACCTGGCATTTATTTATGGGAAATAAGTGGATTAAAACTCAAGTAACAAAAATATACACATAAAATTGTGAAAAATTAATTGAATTTAATTGATATTTGTAGCCAAGTGATCCATTCAGAATGAAAGCATAAATGGATTATAGTTAACTTCAACATTCAAGTATGTGCTAAGAGGCTAATCAGCAATTCTGATAGAATTTCATCCATTTTTAAAGATAAACTAAATCATCCAACATTATAGGAGAACTGATACAAGTCTGAATTTATTCAATGTTTGTCATAGCAGTTTCTGCAACTGCAATAACATAGTCTGAAATTTCATATAAAATAGTTGTGTGTCTTTCATTTTGATTTTACCTGTACTTTTTAAAAAAAAATGTATTAAATAGTTGTGTTTGACACACAAGACATAAAATACGCTGCTATGCAAAGTCAAAAGAAAATACCTAAATACATAAACTAGTCTGATGTATTAGATCTGTTTATTTTAAAAAACCCTCTTGCTGAAGACAGATGAAATAGTTAATAGTTTAAAATAGTTCCACAATTTTACTGGAACTATTAAAATGGTAAAATATTTGATCATATTATCATATTTATCTGATAGGAAATGAGCAACCTCCACTTCAGTTACCTGACAAGGGTCCTATTACACAGATGTCAGCTTTGGAAGCAATAACTGTGAGGCCTCTGCAAGCTGCTACAATAAAGTGTATGGGAAATAAGGGGGTTTTACTTTCTCATGTAGTTAGGAGATAATTTAGACATAACAACATTCTTGGTAAATGTTTCAAGGCCATCCTAGTTAGCACCTGGAAGAGGAGTGACAAGATGGATGAGGGATGATGGGTATAAGCTTTGATCCGGGAATGTGATGTATGATGATGGAGAAGAGGTGGATCTTTGAATTCTTTTGGGTGTGGAAAAACCTGGCTTTTCCCAGATGTGTCTACATGTTTCTTCAATAAATTCTGATTTGGATTAATTATTATCTGAGTGCTGAGTGGTTTGTTGAAACTTCGATGGAACCCTGACAACAGATTGATTTAACAAATTGTTGAAGATAAAAGCAGGAGCAAGAAGTGAAGTAACTATAGAGTTCACTGCTGAAAAGCCTTTGAACATTGGCCTGACTATTAGCAATGAGGGACTGCTTGCTTAATGAATTTAATCCAGTTTTTTAAAAATATTAAAAAAAATCAGCCAAGATTATAGGGAGCCAATAGGAGCCTATTTGATGTTTGTGAAATATCTAAGTCAGGATTCTGTTCTCTTGTATCCCATCCAGTTAACATTTTGCTTTCATCTCAAGTTCTAATTTTATTTTCCTTTTATCCCATCATGCCTTCATTTTTTTCTTTTCTGCTGTTACTGCTGGAAGGAGGGAAGGAAAACATATCGGTGTTTCAGTGTTTGTGTGTTCTGGTATTTTTATGCAAAAGAGAATATATCTGCAGATAGGGATCAATTTATAAATAGAATATATTTAACAGCCAGCCAACTTGAGTAATTATTAATTCAATATTTGTTGTATCTATTGTGTCCTTTTCCAAATTGTCATTTCTGGCAAAGAAGCAGGAAGATATAAGTGTGCACGTGTATGTGTGTGTAAATGCATCCCACTGACATTTTTTGGGCTGGGAAGAAAACTGTCAAGTTATGTTTCAGCTGGAGTTGGCAACACTAATTTGACATGGTAGGGAACCTGAGGATCACAAATTAAGGTTACCTTTTTCAGTTAAATACATTATTTAAGGCAGTGGTCCTCAATCTTTCTGGCTCGGTGGACTGGCAGCAGCAGGTTGGTGGGATGGTTTTGTACATGTGCGCTCAGGCTGCTTTCACAAACGCAGCTTTGTGCGTGTGTGCACGCACTCATCTACCAGCTTGGTTCTGAACAGGCTGTGGCCCAGCACTGGGCAGTGGACTGGGGGTTGGAGTCCTGAAGTCATTCTGAAGTCATACTAGCATTGTTTATTCTGCCTAAGAACAAACTATTTGCAAAAGTAATGTTATGTTTGTCTTTCTCTTATAAATTCATGCATCTTTGCCAATATTAAACAATATTTTATCAAACTGTGAAATTAGACAATATTTTTCTCGTTGTTCATTTGGAAGAAAGGTTATAAGGAACTCAATAGTATTAAGTATGCAAACTAAGACAGATTTTACTAGTGATTAGTGATTCAAGAAAGTCAGTATTACTAGAAGACATCAAATTACTTACCATGAAATGTCACTTAGAGTATGGTAATGTATGTTAGATACATAACCAAAAGGAAAAGTTTGCTGTGTATCATAGAAGAGCACAGAATCCTCTGAAGCAACAGCAAAAACCAACCGATAAGGAAGATTTGTTAGACCAATCTTTTGAGAAGTTTCTTCTATAATAACCAAAAATGTTTGTTATAAAAGGTTATACATTATTGCAGGGTTTTCTTATATTTAAGAATGATTAAAGACAGATTTTGATTATTCTAAATTTTATAATTAAAGTTTTATTATCAATCTGATTATTATTCACTGAGTAGAGGGGACTCTTGTTCAGTATGGGATCTGAAGACTCTCAATATTACTACCTAAAATAGAAAACAATTTACTGGAATTGAAAAATTGAAAGAATATTGAATTGTAACAGCCTTTTGCATACATACATACATACTGTATATTTAAAAAGGTAAAGGAATCCCTGCTGATTTTACTCTGCTAGTCGTTACTGACTATAGGGGGCAGTACTCGTCTCTGTTTCAAGGCCATTGATCCAGTGCACTCCAAAGACATTTTTGCAATCATGTGGCCAGCATGACATCACGGAGCACTGTTACCTTCTCACTAAATTGGTACCTACAGTATTTATCTACTTGCATTTGCATGCTTTTTTTTTAATTAGATTTTTATTTTTAAGTATACATCAATATCAATACATGAACAGTGTGGCTTCTGGGTATAATTCATTTTGACACAAACAGCAATAATGATAATTATAATACTTGTTATATTAATCAAACTTATATAATCCTAGTAGTAATATGCATGTTTTTTTAGAGTAATCATTCAATATTTCAATGTTCCATTGTAATGCCAATGATATTATAAGCATACATGGTAATACCATCTTTCCATCAAATTATTACTTATATTCTGTTATATAAAAACTGTATCTGCTAATATTCCCCCTATTTCTTATTTCTACCTCTATTCTAGCTTCTAATCAGGTCACTATTGCTAATTCTAGTATTAATAGACATGTTTATATTAAGACAAAGTCCTTCATTATTTTGTTGTTCAAAGTCACAATAAGCCATTCAAGTACCAGTCTTCCTATTATTTAAACATACCTAATAATACTATCTTTCAACCTCCATTCTTTCCATCTAACTATTGCTTCATATAAAGATGTGTATTATTATTTCTACCTCTATTCGAATTTCTAATCAGGCCATCATTATATTAGAAAAAAATAATATATATATAATTATATAATTTATATAATATATATAAAAAATAATAATTCCTAACCCTAACCCCTATTTTCTTCACCACCCCTACAGAGTGGCTTTATCTCCTTTCGGAGCCTTGCAACAGGGAGAACTCGGTGTGGGAGCGTGGAGACCCGCTCCTCACGTTCCATATTGCCATGACGTTAGCCAGAAGACCACATTTGCATGCTTTTGAACTGCTTAGTTGGCAGCAGCTGGGGAAAGAATAGGAGCTCGCCCTGTCGCATGGTGCTCAGGTCTCAAACCTGGGCTACCAGCTTTCCAGCCAACAAGCCCAGTATCTTAATTACTGAGCTACTGTGCCACTCCATATATATGTACACACACACACACACACACACACACACACACACAGACAGAGAGAGAGGGGGGGAAATAATAATTTCCTACTGTAGATGTAGAACAAGTCATAGCATAGTTTAACTTGTTTTTATTGGTTACCATAACTACTTGTAACATTTTAATTTTAAATATTCTTAAGGTAAACTAATGTAGACTTCAGGAGTTAGTGATATACTAAGTTAAATAAAATGAAACAGCATAAAACACAGTAACAGTATATAGCAGAAAGCTAGAGATGACAAATAAGATTTAGGCGTTTGAATTATAAAAGAGGAAGATGTAGAACAGAATAGTCATTAGTTTAATATATTTATTTTTAATAAACCTGCAATATAAACTATTATCTAACAGATTCAAAATACCTTTGTTACATGCAGATCTCAATTCAAAGTACACAGGGCAGCAACGAACAGCTAATGTTGCCTTCCCAGGACAAGGTAGATGAGCAATGGGTCTAAAAAATAACAGCAGGTTTTAAAAATAAAAATAGAAATTACAAAATGCATTTAATATTTACATAAATATGGAATTAATTCAGACCCTCACCTTTTCAGATTTTTTCTGGAGAAGACATAAGTAGTGTTCATTACATTTTCACCTGATTCCACACAGCCTGCTGAGAGAATATGAAAACAATGCCAAAATCAGTTTTACAATTAAGTGCAATGTTGGATAATGCCAAGTGTAATCAACATTGCCAACATTGCCAACATTGCAAAATTTTTTTGTTTATTTATATATATTGTATTTGCTACAAATGTACATAACCCATAATAAAGTTTTGCATTACTGCATTATTGAAAAGAATCTAATTTCTAATATGAAATCACTTGTATATATTCACATTATACTTAAAACGGTTTATAACACATGACAACAGTTGGAAATGCACATCTTACTATTAGGACAAAATGCTCAGAGACCCATGTCCTCTACTGAGCTGTACAAAATAATGAAAGTAAAACTGCCTACCAGGAACAAGAAGTAGAGAGCCATCCGGAGTGAAAGTCAGTCTCCGGAAAAAGGACTTCATGCTGTCATCGTGAAACATTCTATAGCTTTTCACCTGAATTTTTTTGACAATGATAAAGTAATTCTGTTTAATACCAATTGCTGCACAAATGAACACAGTGATTTTAGATATTTTTATTCAGAAAATCATAGTCCAGTTTATACAGGGAAGGCAACCTGTGATCACAATCTGCTGCTGAATTCCAATTCTATCAAAGTCCAGTAATATTGCAGGGTTACTTATAAATAATGTCTTAATATTTAAGAAATTATAAATCTGCCTTGTTAGGTAGGAAAACAAGTTACAAATATAATAAGCAACAACTATAAAATCAATCTGATTTAGAACTTACTCAATGTTTAAACTTCCTATTTTTGGTATTTTTTAAGTTGATTTAGTTCAGTGGATAATTTCATGTATTAAAATATTTCAGAATGAAGCAAATCCAGTTTACCAATTCTGGGGTTCTCACAGAGAATATGTTTGGGAACTTTCAAAAGATGGCTGCTGAGAAATCTTGCTATTCACAAAATTAAATGCACCAATATAACTGCACTTATATTCCCAACTATAGAACTGATGTCAAACTGATTGATCTGCAGTTTTCTGGGTCAATGTTTTTGCCCTTTAAAAACATTACAATATCAGCTCATCGCCAATTTTCTGCAAATCCCCAGCACTCCAAGATTACCCTCAGTGGTACTAAGACAACATTTACCAGTTCCTTTACCACTCTGAGATGTAATCTGCCAGGCTCCAGTAATGTGAATTCATTCAAAACAGCCTGGGATTCTCTCCCCACATCATTGCCTAGCTGGAATGGTTTAGAACAGTGGCCCCCAATTTTTTGGGCACCAGGGACTGGTTCCATGGAGAAAGGTTGTTCCGCAAACTGGAAGGGGTGTGGTTTTGCACGCTGGCCACATACTGCAGATGTGGCTTTGCTTGTTTGAGCGGACCAGTTGCTGGCATGCTGTGGAACTTTTGGAAGGCTATATTACTATCTGAAATGACGACAATGTAGCATAAAAAATAAAAAGTAAACCTAGTCTTTGAAAATTCTCATTCCTTCTTGGTCTCCTCACTTCTGCTTTCTTATTCTTCAGAGTATATTTTCAGTGATAAAGAGTATAAATATATTGATATTTGTCATATAAATATTAGCAAATATTAGCAAAATATTTAAGTATTTTTCATATTTTAGAACTATAGCTAGAAAGAATTTTAATTAATTCTGACCTCTCCTTCAGATCCTCCTCCTGATAACATTTTAGTAACATTGAATGCCACTCTCTTGGTCTGTATATTATACACTCTCAGTATCCTACATAAAAGGAAAGTATTAATTACAAACATTGAACCGACTGCATGGTGATAAAAATACCAGTGCTCTAAAACTTTTCTGGAAAAAACACCTGCATTAATTTCAAATTTTTTAGAATTACACTGTTGCATTGATATGAATTTAATTTGGAAGAATGTGCGGAAGCATGAACAGCACTAGACCAAGGGTGTCAAACTCAAGGCCCGGCGGCCGGATCTGGCCCACAGGTTGCTTAGATTTGGCCCGCAGGGCTGCCCTGCAAAGAGCAAAGGACTGCTCCACAGTGCCTTGGCCAGTGAAAATGGAGTTCCGTTTTCACTGGCAGCGGGTTGCAGGAGGCTGTCCCAGCAGAAAAGAGAACTCACAGGGGCCACATGTGGTCGCTGGCAGAAGGTTGCAGGCTGAAAACGGAGCTCGGGAGCTCGTTTTCGCTGACAAGAGCACTCGGGCCTCCATAGGCACCCCTGACACAAATGACGTCATGGTGATTACTCCTACCCCGACCCCCCGAGGTCAAACACAACCCTGATGCAGCCCTCAATGAAATCGACTTTGACACCCCTGCACTAGACTATGACTCATTAAAACTGGTCATATTTCTAGGCTCACATGGCTGCAGTGAAAGCTTGTCTCCAAGCAATTCTGAGAAAAGACAAAGTTGCTTGAATAAGTTGGAGACAGCTCCCGTGCATTTTGAATCAGCTCTGCTAAGTCAAAACTGAAGCCAGTAGAACATGATTGAACCCTACAGAATCAACATTTATTTATTTCCTAAAAGGAGTATAAACTGCTGCAGGGGCTGATTCGTCCAGATGTTCTGAGCAAGAGAGATGCATGTTTGAAGGAAGGAAATTGCATTTTTCTTCCATGAAGCGAAGCTGCACCTTTCCCCGAGAGCAGAGCAGAGGATTCCCCTGTGAAGGGGGGGGGGAAGCTGGGGAGAGGATCCGGCAGAATTAGATCCCTGCAGATCCTCTCCGCCTCTTCCTGGTTTAGCTGAGGGCTTTCCGTAGCTTCCTTTTGGATTGGGAGGTTTCTATGACCCCCAAGTTTTCCCTGGCTATGGGGTGCACCTCCTCTCTTCTTATCCAGCACAGCACCTCTTCCTACGGCAGAAATCTTTATCTGTGAAGATGAACGTGTGTGTGTGTGTGTGTGTGTGTGTGTCCCCCAGCCAGGTGCTTCCAGCCCCAGAGGAGGAATCTTCATCTGTGAAATGAAACGTGTGTGTGTGTGTGTGTGTGTGTGTGTGTGTCCCGTCCAGATGCTTCCAGCCCCAGAGGATGAATCGGTGGTTCTGCATTGGGGGGAGGAAGCGTTGATCTTGGACTTTGGAGGTGGGAGGGGCCAGAACCACTGCCAGCACCAATTAGAATTCACGCTGCTTGAGTGTCATCGGTCTCTGGGCAGAGTCCTTTGTGGCTTCACCTGAAGGAGGAAGGAGCTTGTCGCAGAGAGAGAAGCTGAGAAATTGGGGGGG
>JANHFL010003237.1:107005-122516 GCA_032468155.1 Oxyrhabdium leporinum | reverse complement strand
GATTTGAACCGCTAGATTGAATCAGCAGAAGTGGCCTGCAGTTCAACACTCTAACCACTGCGCCACCTAGGCTGGTATACTAATAAGATTATTCATGGTAACCCATTGGTTGATCTTGCATAATTCTGTTCTTATATTTTTTAGCTCAATTTTCAAAACAATATGTGAAAATGGACTGTTTTTCCTATTACTAAAATTACTTACGAATTATTTAAACAGAGATGCATGCAAACGTACACATAAATTAAGATTAGCAAATATTTTTCTACCGATAGCTATCTTGTTTTTCTTGGTTAGGATAAACTTAAGCAAGACAGAATAATTTACAATACAGAAAAATATATGAAAAACAGAAAATTATCTTTCTACATACTGAAAATATTCTATTAAAAGGTATGTTTTGTAAAATACACTAATCATTTAGGGCAGGCAACCTGGTTTCTTCAACTGGCACAATTTTTTTGCCACTGGCCATGCTGACAGAAAGTAAAAGTACAAAATATCTGGAACAGTACCATATTGCCTGCTCTTTGTAAAAGCTTGTTTATTTATCTATTTATTTAATTCAAACAATGCAACAATGGCAGCTTACAAGATAAAAATAGCAGTCAAAAACAAGTATCAATAATAAGAGACCAGGTTCACATTCATGCCCTCACATTGTGGAAATGTACTCATCCCAGCTGCAGTACCTGGGGAAATAGTTACATTTATAATGGGTTGGGGCATCCAAACATTGGGATGGAGAAGGTAACATTCCAAAGGGCTGATGCTGCCACAGAAAAGGGTCACCTTTGGGGCACTATTAAAAGGCACTATTTCAAGTAAAAAACCCAGAGTTTAACTCAGCCTATTAGACTGACTGGGATGGGCAAATGTCTTTAGTAGAGATGAGCTTGTAAGTAATCTGGTCCCATGCAATATAGGTCATTACAAGTAATAAACTTCTTGAGCTGAAGAAGCTAAGAGGACACCATCACATCTTGTGATATAGATATATTGGATTACCCACCAAAGTGCACCCCTAAATACCTGTCTTACTACATTATGAAGAGATAAATTTCTGCAGTAATTAAGAAGTGACTAGGGCATGACTGGCACTGAGCAGGGACTCCCAATCCAGGAACTAGCACAACCAAGACAAAGTTGTACAAAGGCCCTCACTGAGCAGTGACTATCAAGTTATTGAAGGAAATTTTAAAAGTTTTAAAATAAGATTGATTTTAAAACTACTACAGGTAGTCCTTGACTTATGATTAGAATTGAATCCAAAATGTATGTTGCTAAGTGAAAAAACTGTTAAGTGAGTTTTGCCCCATTTTACGTCTTTTCTTGCCACGTTTGTTAAATGAATCACTGCAGTTGTTAAATTAAACACAGTTAAGTAGATCTGGCTTCCCCACTGACTTTGCTTGTCAGATCGCAAAAAGGGATCACATGACCCCAGGACAGTGCAACTGTCATAAATATGAACCAGTTGTCAATCATCCAAATGCAAATCACATGACCACGGGGATGCTGCAACGGTCACAAGTGTGAAAAATGGTCGTAAGTCACTTTTTTCAGTGCCGTTGTAATTTCAAATGATCACTAAGTGAATTGTTGTAAGTGGAGGACTACCTGTATTTTACATCAACTCTCTTCTCAAAAGTCTTGTTATATTGACAATTTGAAAATATACATATAAAATAATTTTATATGCATCTGTCTCACCTTTAGCTGATAACCAACTCTTTCATAAGCTTTGATTAACCTGTTTCTGTGGTACATCATCATCCCATAGTGATCTTTATTTCGGCAGTTGAATCCAAAAGTAATTCGTACTGTTTTGGGCTTATTTGTGCATGTTAAGAAAAACATGTGAATCTAACTTTTCTTAGCTGAAAATGATCAGTCAGTGTAAAATGTTTTCTAAAATTAGAATTAGAAATTAATCAGTTTGCAAGCAGTCTTTTTTTATAAAAAAAATCTTTAAAATTCCTCTTAATATAAAGCATTGTAAATGAAAAAAGCTTATTTTACTAGGCAACTTTAAGAACCTTGAAATTAGAATTATATGTAAAAGGATTTTATACAATAGCACATTCTAATATTTCTATTTTTAGACCTGATTTGCTACATTTACTAGATATATGGGAGGCTGAGGAGTCCAGAATAAGAGGATGCTTAAAATTAACCAAATGAATTATAGGAGATTGAAACCATTGTTTTAATAATAAATATGCATAAACTTAAAGTTCTGCTTTTTGAACAGAATCTTAGAAGTGATTAATTTGGCCATTAACATTTATCCTGGTTCATGGTAGGAGTGAACATAATAATCTGTGAGATGAGTTGAGCTAAGAGTGAGCCACTTGTTTAACGAAGGACTAGAACTTTCTCTCTCCTGATTTTTAGTCTGATACCCAAACCTCTTCAGAATCTTATTCAGACTGCAACCTACTATTATTCAAAGACTGCAACCTACTATTATTCAAAGATATTTTTCACAATGTCTATTACCTACCTAGGTATCCCGTCGTGTATCTGCATATTTTATTTGTTTATTAATTTAAGAACTTTGCACTTGCCTCTTTTACATTTCAATCGGTTACTTATAGTTTCTCTGCGTTATTAAGGCCATTTTTAATTTAATTTTAATTTTATTTTTCCCACTAGTTATCCCATCCAGTTATGACTAGCTCTCGATCCAAGTCCAATTACTGAAGTGGGCCTAGTATTGAATCTTGTGGTATATGACTATACCAACATCCAATCTGAATACAATTTTTGATCCAGCTATATAGCCACTTCACTATCACACTATTCAGTTCACCTTAATTAGTTGCTCAGAAAAGAATAACAAATTGCTATTCAGCAATTTGCCTTTCTCTGATCACTATAATTATACTATAGTATAATTAACAAACTCAATTCTCCAATTCCTCATTTGGAAATTGCTTTCTTATGTCCAGAATTTCCAAAGATCTTTTCTTATCAAATTATTTGTGCATGTTCAAAGATTGCTGGAATTTAAATTATTGGGCTACATATTATACCAATTCTTGAAGAATAACATGATCGTGTACTAACACTATATGATTAAAATTTAATTCTAGTGATTAAAATTCCACATAAATAATTCAGAATACTGTAGGTATTTCAATACATGCTTGAACAAAATCAATATAATCATATGAAGGAGAACATTTCTGACAAAATTCATTCCAGAAATAGTATCATATGACGTGAGAGTGGATAGAGGCAGACTGAGATTTTGCTCCAATTATCTTTTTGTAGTCAACATGCAATAGCCCATAGTCATAAAGGATACAGCCAAAAATTTTGGCTTGTAAACATCACGTTCTATATAGGCAAGACTTTTGGAAACCAATTGTGTTTGTACTTTTTGTCCTCTTATAATGATCTGCATCCTTGGCTTTAAATATAAAATGCTGCAATAAGCCTGAAAAGCAAATGAATGTGTATTGTTATATTTCCTCAAGTACTGAAATCTCAAAAGAAATCAGAGCAATTTACAATAACCCATTCATAATTATAAAGCTCACAAAACATGTAACTGAAATTCTGCCTAGATTTTTGCATTTTTATAAATCATATATCTATGTTACACAAATGATTAAATACGAAGTTATGTGTGCCTCATGACGGATATTCTAGGAAAAGCATGTCAAACTGGCGGTCCATGGCCGGATATGGCCTGCACAGGCCACACCCACCCTTGTTTCACAAGGGCAAAAGACATCCCGATACATCCCGATACATCCAACCATGTGATTGGGTTTGACACCCCTGCTCTAGGAACAAATTAATTAATTTACATATACAGACAATTTAAAATCCATTCAGCCATAAAGTGGAACAAGATTATACTTGTAATCCACTATAATTTACCGGTAAAATATAGCTATAAGAATGTAAGAATAGAGACAGACAATAATTAAATGTTCATCTACATATGTGGATAAAAAATTGCTGAATAAAAATGAGGTAGTTATTCTAATATGAAAGGCACTGAAATCAAATTGTCATTTCTTCAAATTACTAGCAGCAGAAAGCCATCTTGGAATAACGTTGGCTTACTATAGCAATAGCACTTAAGATTTATATATTGCTTCACAGTGCTTTACAGCCTCGTCTAAGCAAGTTACAGAGTCAGCATATTACCCACAACAATCTGGGTCCTCATTTTACTGACCTCAGAAAGATGGAATGCTGAGTCAACCTGGATCTGGTGAGGATTGAACCCCTGGCAGTCAGTAGAATGAGCCTGCAATACTGCATTCTAACTACTGCGCTACCATGGCTATAAGTATTATTACATTACTTACATCAGTTTTTATATTTTATCTGTTCATATTGCATTTTAAATAACCTTAGAAATTTTATTAGCAACAATTATGAAACAGAATAATTATAGTTATTTTGCTTTGGATAAAAAAAGATTAGATACATTGTGCAAAGTTTTTATCTAATTTTTTATTTCCATCTTGAAATAATCCTTTTGTTAAAAGAAAGTCAATTGGATTCCACCTAAAAGTGAAATATTTTACACAGCCAATTACCAAGAAGTAACAAATATACTGCGGAATATTGCACTGCAAGCTATAGTTTAAAATATGAATAATATACATACTCGTAATGAATAATCACTTTCAGGAACGATCTGGTCTTGTCTCTCTTGTTTTTTATAGCCTCTTTTTCCTGTTACCTCATCCAAATCTGCAGGAATTCTAATATCATATTTATCTGTATTAAAGTCAAATTCTGTTTGTTCATTTTTCTCTCTGTGAAACAAAATACAAAAAACTGAACGTAAGCAAGAATTACTTGCCTGTATATAATACTGATCTTTAAAAAACAAAATCTTTAGAAGAATTACTAACTATATACAATGCAATAACTTCACCTGGAAATCTTAACCAAATCATTAATAAAGTAATTATGTATTAGCTATATGCAGAAAATATAGGAAATCATTTTTGTGTAGTAGTTGGTGATGTTCTGATCAAACAGAATTCAGAATGAAACTAATTTGTCTTCTATCCACAGGGATTAGTTGAAAGAAGCCTTTGCTTCATTTTTTTTCATCCTATAATTACAAAAATAGGGTGGTATTATATGCCATGCTGCCATTTAGGCAATTTAAGAGAAAATGTGGTCAAGAGGGTGATTATTTGTAAAGAATATAAACATAAATAATGAAGGCAACAGTGTAAGCATGATTTAACGGCTCCTGAAACCCTGAAGGCCAATAGAGATCACAGAACTATTAATTTAAAAATAAGCCAAGAAATAATAGCAAAAAATACACTTCATTAGCTATTGAAATGAAGCTTCTTGCTCTTAATGCGCAATGACAATGAACATTTAATGGTAATTTTCAGCAAACAAAGCTAGATTGTCTTTGTATTAAGCATAGAGCGAGCAAACTCAACATCAACTAGTAGGTGTATACTATATGCATCCAAAAGTTCATCAATATGACATTTGCATTTTACAGTTAACAATTTGAAAACCCAGTCAGCAATACCAGTGTAATTATCATAGCACACAGCAGTCTTTGCATGTTAATGCTGTAAAAGGAAGCACAATACAGAGGTATAAACAGCAACTACAATTTTATTATAGCTAGGGAAGTCCCCTATTAAACAAACTCATCTCATGACCTGTTAAAATTCTTAGCTAAAAGCAGAGTGCATAATTTTGGATGGAAATCCTTGCGTGCAATGCATAGAAGGGCTGTTGTAAGCTTAGCAGTCCATATCCCAGATCTTATTTACAATCTTTAGCTACCTATGGCAAAGCAGCAGAATCACTCTAGATCAGCGATCTCCAACCTTTGTGACTTGGCAGCCTGGCAGGGGGAGAAGAGGGAAACCGGGCCATGCAAGTGGTGGGCCGTTGCGCATGTGCACCTCAACTTGCACAAGTTAAGCTGTGTGCATGCATGTGTGCACTGGCCCACCACTTGAGGGGCCCGGATCTGAATAGGCCACAGCCTGGTAGTGTTCTAGTTGTATAATTCAATAGTGATCTTCCCATTTGCTTATAAAAATGCAGCAAATGTTCTACATTACAAAAAAAATATTAACAATTAATTAACAATAAATTAAAAAGTATATCAGAAAAATCCCCCAAATATTAGTGTTTGTAATGTAAAGACAGCTGTATTTGTTGGAGGTACAATTGCTTCTCAGACTTTTCCTGTTTTCTGGAGCACTTCCCAACATAAATGTTTTCTCTCCATGCATTTGCATACAGACATAGCATCCAGTCTGAGCCAATGTTTTAGTGGCTGAAATCCAGCAGCAACTATGCATTTACCTGAATATATAATTAAATAACTGCTTCTTTCTCATATAGTTCCTGATGATATAGTTGGAAATCAGTCCCGACTTTATGTTGGAGGTAAAAACAAAAACTAAGCCAATTACTGTTTGCAAAAGAATGTCAATCATGGGACTTGAGATTTCTCAGAACTTGAAAAAATGTTTCCTAAAGCAGGCCACAAATCTTGTGTTTTGTTTTGAGGCTGGGATAAAAACTTAACTCATGGCTTTTTAAAATCTAACTTAGAAACATTATAGGAGTTTTAAATTTGGAATGTTTTAATTCTTTAATATCTTTTACCTAATTTTTGAGATAAATCTGAGTACAATTCCACATTAATTTATCATGTAAATATAAACTCAACCTTACTTTATATAGCGTTATCACATTAATATATATAACATTGCATTATCAACATTAAAATTTCCTCTTACCTTCGAAGGTTCCAAATAATAATCCGTGTCCCTTTTTTCCCTATAACTGCATCAAGTTCTGCAAACAGTTCCTCTTCAGTAGAAAACAAAGAATGGTCCAGAATAGCCCTCAAACTGGCTGTTGATTCATCTGGTTTCATCATTTTCCGTAAAATATGTTAAGGATGAAGTACATATCAATTTTGTAAAATTTGTCTATTAAGACAGCAATTAATGGGCATTTCCTGCAGTTTTAAAAACCTCAAATATCAAAATGATTCAGTTCTGCCAAAGATCCATCAGTAAACTGCCCAACCAAAAAATCTCTAAGACAACTCCCACCCATACAGGCAAGACACCAGAATATAAACTGACAGCAAACAGCACTCCTTACTAGTACTGATGATGTTAGTTAGGGTAATGAAACATCTGCAACAAAACAAGCGAGCTCAGAGAGCACCAAGGACCCGATTCAGTTCTGCGGATATCTGGACACCTTCTGGAAGAGCTGGGAAATGTAACGGTGGAAATCTGATTCAATACAAGACCAAAACCTACATATTTCTTTCCTCTTGCATTACTGTCTGCACCGTACATATTTAAAACTGTAAGCACGGAGCATACATTTACAGTGTGGTTTTTAACCATAAAATAATCTAGTAATTGCAATTTCAGTTTAGTTTTCTAAATTGCTTATTCCTGTTCTATACTTCTGGTTCCTCCTGTTTGTTTCTTAGAAGCCCATCAGATGAAATAAGAGTGGAAGTCTATATTAACTGGAGTGTTATCTCAAAGAGCAGGCCTGCAACCCCATTTTTTTCAGAATGTATTTCTAGAATGTTGGATATGTGATAATGCATTTTATTGTGAAATGTTTATCCTCGGCATTCTATTAAGACTTCAAATACTTCACTCCATTTCCTGACCCGAGTTTTTCAACTTTTCCACAGATGCAATAATTGAACTTCAAAGAGGCAGATTTAGATATTTTGCTTCTAATATGTGGACATAGAATTGTATCTTTTTTAGTCAAACTCTTTTGCCTACAAAGTAGATCATAAAAGCACTGAGCTCACTAGTATATACAGTGAATTTTGAGACAAAATTGAATGTGAGATTTGAAATCTCATGTTATATGGGTGAGAAAGTACTACCTCTATGCAGCCCCCTCTATTACATTTTGTGTCATGTCTTCTGAAAATGAAGACTATAGGCTGAATGTTTACAAATATCCTGCTTGCTGGCAGAATCCATAACATTCAAACCTTTTGTAATAAAGATTATGATATCTATACATTTGAAGTCTATGTCTTATTTTACAAAAATAACTTTTAAGGTTGTACCCTGAAATATGCAGTAACTGTGGATGCTTTCCTGCTCTTCTGAATTGCCTATGAAACAGCTCTAAAATTGTTCCTGAGCCTCGCTGGTTTAATAAAATAATACTATTGTTAGAGAAATTAACTGCACCAGAAGCTACAGGAGCTGTTGCTACTAGACATGTATGACAAAAATCAAAATATGAAGCACTGCCTCTGGGTCTTGCAACTCTTGTTTTTATTACCTACGTTAGGCAAACAGGCAGACTACAACTTCCAGATTTGGAATTTTCTTTTCTCATTCCTTAGTTTAACCTGCATTTCGAAAAAAGAACAAGCATCTTTAGCTAACAAGATTGCTCATTAATATGGGCAAAGGAATTTTCCATTGTCACAGGATTGCAGGTAGGGTAAGGTACAGAATTAGAAATCACACACACACACACACATACGTAATAAAGAAAAGGCAAAATAAGAATAAGCACACCTTCTATTTTCCTAACAACTCTGCAGGGCAACAATTCATGGCGATATAGATATGTTGAAGATGAAACTTAACTCTTTATCCCCTTTCTTTACTCCCTTTCTTAGACCTAATACTTAGTATTTTAATTAGAATTTGTTCTCATGTACATATACACTCATGACAAATAGTTAATACATTTCTCGTTTCCTCCAAAGAACTGTGGGAAATAATAAAATGTAGAGATATAGAAACACCGCCTTCTTTTTTTCTATTCACATAAGTAACTTCCAGTTGAATGTGTGCTTCTCCACATCAAAATCGGAGGAATTTTATGAGTTGTTATAGAATAAACTGAACATCTCCCTAAATGCACCTATGCTTTCTTAGCTACCTACACTATGTCACTGACCTTTTATTGATGCAATCATGGTTACTATTAAGTAGATTAGAAAGCCAGTTTAGGAATAATACCTACCAAAAGAGAAATCATCAGCATGAAAGCAATCCTTCTCAAAGTTCAATGAATAATAGATGTGAAATTTCTTGAGCAAACCCAATTTTTGAATGACTATCTTTACATAACATATGAATGACTTTACTTTACATAACACAATGCAGCATTTTTTAAAGAACTTGTAAAAAAAGTATGTGCTTGGACATATGCAAATTTGAATCACCGATTTCCTTTGGAAAAAAACGCCAAAAGGATATTGCTCTTGTTGAAAGATATTATGGGAACAATTACATGTTCTGCCTTTGTAATTTGCAAGAAAGTCTGTGATAATAGGCCCACACTCATGACATCTCCATTCTTGGTGAAAACAATTGCATCTTTTCCCAGACGCATAGATCCTGATTTAAATCCATTTCCATACAATCCAACAGGAACATGGCCATTCAGTGTAACTTTGTCACTGAAGCCAAAGCTGAAATGGGTTTGGAAAGATGAAAAGAATGTTAATGTTACATTGTTCATATAAGAACTGAATATCCAAGTGAATATTCTTCTCTTAACCTGAAATACAATGCAATTTTAATCCTGGTTAACAAATATATTTTAGAAGCACTTTTTGGTATAATTGATGTTTAACAATATTGCTAGGCCTGTATAGTACATTATAAATTATATAATCTTAAATTGACAAAGTAGGTCCACACTGTATACTGTATTTATACCAAAGACTCCAAATATAGCAGGATAAAGCTACACATCTTCATTAGGTAGTTATCTGTCCCCTTCCTCCAATTTTAAAGGTGAGTATGTTCTATAGTTAGTAAGTCCAGCATCCTTAAGTTGCTAAGCCACTGCACTTCTTTTGCAGGCTCCTGGGGTCATGTGATCACCTCTTGACAAGCAAAGTCAGTGATCATAAGTTGAGGACTAACTGTATACAATCATATTTTTAAATTCTAAGATGTGTTCACCATGGTTAGAAAGTAAACCTCACTTACCTCAACATCTTATGCAATTTATCTGCATTCATACCATTCCCATTATCCACAAACGTTAAACATACATTCTCTTTTATAATTGTTTTGTCAATCCACATCTGTTTAGCATTTACATCCGGGTCATATGCATTATCTAAAAGAACAATGCATAAGTATTATTAGGATTATCATAATTTACATAACTTTTCCTCTCCAGTTGTCTACGCATCAGTTTCTTGTAAGCTAGAAATGTAAACATACTTTGTGTAAACAAAAAAATACTCTACCACTACAATCAAATAAAAATTATAATTCTTAGCTTTCTGAGATCATCTAGGGGTAGAGGGAGCTAGAAATCACGAAAACAATGGGAGAAGGCAATGACAAACCACTTACCATATATATTGTTTCCACAAGTACAGGCATGACTATGTCTATCAAGTCACCACAAATCAAATCAGATTGTAAGACATTTTACCTTTCAACTTTTATATGTTTTATCTTAGTTTGTCACCCAGAGTTCTTTTGGTTAGATGGGCGGTTATGTAAATTTGTCGAATAAATAAATGTGATATATCCTCCTACTTTAAAACATAAAATCACCTGCTGAAATTATGTTCATTAAAAATTCTATCGCATAGGTTACATCAGTAGAAATTAACAGCAAGTCTACAATATAAAAATAGCTAAATCATGAGTTCCAAAGTTAGAATAGCTAGATCATGCCTTCCAAAGATGTCTGAAAACAGATATTATTGAACTACATACAGAAATGCATTGTACATAACAATAAAGCTTCAATTGAATAGGTAGAATATGGTTCACATACCTATAAGTTCAGCCACAGCACTGAAAGGCCAAGTGTGACTGGTTGAGTTTGTATGCAAAAATTTGGGACACAACTGAAATGAAAAAAAGATTTAATGGTTAACACAAAACATTTTATTTAAAACTCTTTCTGCAATATAAACTTTACCTGCTCCCAAGGGCTACAAAGATTTACCTACAAATAACATTGTAGATACGGTATTAACTGCTGTTTGTAGTTAACTAGTTTAAAAAGATATACAGGAAATTGAAATACTTTAATTACTCAAAGCATATACAGGGTTTTAAAATAATGATGAATCAGCTGTGATAGCTAGCTGGCTTACATTTGTATAACATGAGATAACCCAAAAACTGTTTATGAAGGAAGAACAAAGACAATATTTTTACTTTTTTCCCCATTTCCTTCTATAATATTCCTATTGGTGTTGGATATAAGTTTCAAGGGAACTGCTGTTGCTGGGACAATATAGAGTAACCTTTTACAATATGTGGTCATAGCCACCAACTAAAATAATTTAAAGGATTTGATGGAGTTTAAAGAAGTAAAAAAGTTGCTGAGAGCCTATGTGCTCATGGAATGTGATGGCAACATCAAAAAGAAATACTGCAATTCAAAAAGTACGGTAAATGTTGAGCATTATTTTCAAATGAAGGGTGTCCAATTGTATAAATAGCATTGTCACCTTGATGTCTCTTGTGAAAGCTCCAATATTCTGTGACAGTTAGTAATGTTCTGAGAACTTGGCATGTGCATTTAATATTACAGAATTTTATGAGCACTACCTGGAAGCTGTTATAGGCACTGTTTTATCTATGTGCAAGAAGCATAAATCATAAAAGGATGATAAAAAACATGACTAAACTAAGCTTTCAAAGATTGTTGCCCCATATTCAATTCCAACAAAAAAAAATGTACAGGGATAAAAAAAAACTGTGGTCACACAATTTCCTCAGACTTTTCAAGGAGGATGGATAGATGGAGATTATGTAATCTACTCTTCTATAAGAGTAAATATTCTAAGATAATAACACATTCAATTGTGACTATGAACTAGTCTTTAATAACTTGCTTTAGATACAATTCAGATATTTCCTTGAGATTAAAATAACCTAGCTCCATTAACTATATAGCTTTAATGCACATTAAAGGTTCATTAATCGTTACTGTGAAAAAGAACATTAATCTTCAGTACCAAGGGGGATATATTAATTACTGTATACTGTACTGTAGGTTGGTGATAAATATCCCCTTCCAAAGCAATGATTAAAGTCAATTTGAAAAATTAAATCTGACATTCCTTCCTTAGATTTCATATTTTCAGATGTCACTTCAGTGTCCCATCTACATAATGTTATCTCTAAATAATTTTACTTTCCATGCATACAAGACCATTCATCAGGCTATTCCCTTTTGAAAAAGCAATTGAAAGTACATAAAAGGAATAAGAACAATCCTTGTAAATACATTTTCTCCACATCATCCAATCTTGCACTACTAGTTTTTCTATGCACTCTTCAGTAACCCATTTTATGTGCTTTCACTTCTAATATTATCATAAGCATTCTCTAATACATGAATGTATGAATCATTTAAACAATCAAGGGGACACCACCACACATGCTTGTTTACTCCAGAGTCCTAACCCATTTAGAAAGCGTATGGTTTATTCTCGCACACTAGTCTATGACATATTCAGAACTTCTAACTGTATCAACATTGTTAATTTAACCATCATCCTAGCAAAACCTTGTTCTTATATTCATTTGTGCTCCATACGCACACACAAATACTTAGGTCTGAACAGAAATTTTAGTTTCATTCACTATTGGGTGTCAAATGTCCCAACAGCCTGTGAGAAAAGGACAACTGGGCTTTGAATCTGGAAAAATTATATAGGCCTCAGAATGTTAGTAGGCCTGAAATGAAATACTATATATCAGTGTCAGCTAGAATGATTGCTTAAGAATAACGAAATATTTGTAATTTGCTAGCACAATATTGCAATAGGAATTTGCAAAGTAGATAATTTCAGAAGCTATTTTTGACTAGGAATATGAAAAATGTTGGGGAAAAAAGGAATTGAAAGTAGCTGATGGTAGAGGATTTCAGAGGTACTCACGTGTATGTGTAAACTGATGGTCAGTATGAGAGAACAAGGAAGTAACTCCAGTAAAATTCCATTTACTGAAGGGCTATCAGAAGAAAGGTATAAAAGAAGGAGAAGGGTCTCAGATCAGGGCCACTGGCTAGCTATTGTCACTGGACCTCATTGCAATTGGTTACTGATGTAAGTAATGTTATGATGGTTATTCATGTTTCAAATTGCTCATGAAATAATCCTCTGAATCTTATAAGTAAGAATTGTCTCTCTTACTGTCTCTATTGGGATATGTTTAGGACAAACCTTTTGACTTATCTTGTATCCATTCATTTCTTTTCATCTAATGAATTTCGCCTAGATAAAATCCTTTCAAACTATTGCGCAATTTTTCTGCAAATGCAGTATCACCTTTGCTGAAATGTGCAACATCAGCAACTATAAAAACAATAATATAAATGTTTTTATACAAACAATATAAATGATATTAATTCATGGTAAGATTAAGTGAATGGCCTTCAAAACTTAATATTGTAAGATGAAATAACAGGAAAGCCAAAACTAAAACTGAATAACAGGAAATAAGCTATTGTTCTAAGAAGCCATAAAATATCCCAGAACTAAAAAACAAGCTAACAGAGCATACTGAATAAACCATTGAATATTAGTTGATACACCTTGCATATATTGTCTGCTCATTTAAATGCACATGTGATATACCTATGATTTAGTATGTTTGGAGAAAATAGCAGGAAATATGTAGAAGGTGGTCGGAGAAAATGTAATCTTATATCGTGTTTCTCAGAAAACACGACCCACCCCAATAATAAGCCCAACCCTACTTTTTGGGGGGTGGGCTTAATTTTGCCCCTACGCTGAAAGCCCAGGGGGATGGGGGTGGGAAAACTGTCTGGCTGCAGCTACAGCACACTGGCCCCTTCGGGAAGCGTTCGTCAAAAAGCCTCCATTCCGAACGCTGAAGTTTCGGAATGGAGGCTTTTTGGCGGAGGAAAATGGGGAGGGGGGACTTTCCTTCCTGCCGTCCTTCCCTCAGTCCATGCTGAGCTCCAGATGGATGTGCACGGACGGGCTCCGGATGGACGCTCACGGCACCCCCGGGGCTCTGTTTTGCCTTCAGAGGCCTGTCAGAAGGCATCTGTAGTTGATAACAGAGGTCCGGATTGATCCGGAGCTCTATTATCAGTTGCAGAGGGCTTTCCAGAAAGCCCTCTGCAGCCGATAATAGAGTCTCTGTTAAAAGCTGCGGAAGCCTACCAGCAGGTGGCCACAGAGCAGGAGTCAGCAGCAGGCTCCTGCTGCCACCCAGCAGGTGCCACCAGGTGAATGCACCTGCAATTCATATTGCAAAGAATGAAGCGAGGCGGGGGGATGGAGGGCAAAGCAAGGTAGGGGGTATGGAGCTGCCCATTGAGCTCTGGACCAGCTTACCTTAAGACCAGAGATGTAATCTAGCCGGTTCGCACCAGTTTGAGCGAACTGGTGGGGAAAATTTTGATTGGTTCGGAGAACCGGCAAATATCACCTCTGGCTGGCCCCATCCCTGGAGCTTGCCTGCCGCTGCCACTGCTTCTCTTCCCACCTGGTGCTGTGTCCCCATGTGGCCTAGCTAGCTGCCCCTGCCACGGTCCCCACAGCTTCCCTTCCCTGCCTTCCACGCTGTCTTCCTTCCTTCCCTACTCCCTTCTGCACACAGCCCCATCATGTTTACCTGCCTTCTTTGCAGGGAAGGGAAGCAGCTTCTTCCCTTTTTCTCTTTGTGGGCAGAAGAGTTTTCCCCATCCACCAACGACCAGATGCCCTCGCTTTCCCCAAATTCCCCAAGCATTTCTTTGCCTACCTTATTTCCAGCTCCATTGTGCTTCTTTCTCCTTCTCGTCATCATGTGCAGGGAAACTAATGTTTCCCTAAAAAAAAAATCAGTCAATCAATTCCAACTTCTCGTGAAAGGAAAAGATCTCGCGAAGTTAAAATTGGTTGAGTGAATTTCAAGAAGGAGAAACGCGATGGAACTGGAAATAAGGTAGGCAAAGAAATACTTGGAGAATTGGGGGAAAGCGATGGCATCTGGGGGGTGGGGGGTAAAAGCTCAGTGGCATGGGCTGCAATCGTGAAATGGGCAATGGAGTGGCCGGTGCGAGGGAAGGGGGCTTTTCCTTTTCCCCTGCTCCTTGTAGTTCCCTCGCGCCGGCATCTCCTTTGCAGCGCAGCGGTCCACCCCAGGTCACCACCCTGCCTGTTCCCGGAGCTTGCCTGCCTCCAGCTGCCACTGCCGCCGCGTGGGGGGAGATAATCATAAAGGGACAGGCTGTGGTCACTCCCAGCTTGGTCCTGACTGGCAACAAGAAGGCAGCTGCAGGTCCTTTGCTCCAGCAAAAAGCGGTGCCAGAAGCCTCCAGCTGCCACCTCTTTGCTGGCACTCGAAGCCTCCAGCCGCCACTCCCGACTCCGTTCCGGCCGGCAAAGAGGTGATGGCTGCAGGCATTCATGCCGGCAAAAAGCGGCACCAGAAGCCTCCGGCCGCCACCTCTTTGCCTTCTTTTTTTCCGACTAACCTTTTGCCTGCATTCGGCAGGCAGTCAGCATTGCCGTCTCTACAGC
>JANHFL010003237.1:87016-98793 GCA_032468155.1 Oxyrhabdium leporinum | reverse complement strand
TCAGCAGAAGTGGCCGGCAGTTCAACACTCTAACCACTGCGCCACCTAGGCTCATTATGACTAGATCTGACTGCCCCCTCCCTGTCCTCCTTTCCCCCCCCCCTCCGGTTTCTGCTCTGTTTTATCTCCTTCCCAGCAGGGAGTGAAAAGAGGAGGAGAAAATGAACATCACCACTCTTCTTCCATTTTACCTGCTTCTACAGTTCCAAGCCGGGAGAAAGGCACTGGAGACAAAATGGAGGCTGGAGGCTGATTGGAAAGTGGGTCTGGTTATTGATTGACAGAAGCACATGTTTGTGGTTCTGGTGCAGCTGACCACATGGAGTTGAGAGTGGGGAGTATTTATACTTTCTCTTGGACCTTGCCCTTGAGCTTCCTGTTCCTGCGCAAGAACATGTATTCTATTGGCTGTTGTAAGACTCCCATGGTGCCATGTACAAATCCTAGGAGTTTGCCTGAGCTATGTTTAGTTGAAGTTTGAACTGCTGGAGGTGGTACAACTGAGATAATGCAATGAAGGGGCAATTCCTATTGTGACTGAGGGCTAATCCTACCTTTGTTGGACCTTGGGTGAGGGTATTTGCTTATGAATAGAGCTAGCTATCTCTTTATCTCTTAAGTGCTGACATCTGCTGAGAGCTATTAAGAAAGGTGGGGGCTGCTTTCCAAGAGCATGTTTCTCCATTTCTCATTGAGGAAAATGTAATATTCTGCCTTTTTATTCTATTGTTTTATTTATTTATTAGAATTTGTCAAACAAAAACAAGAACAAAAATAAAAGAATAAAAATACAATGACAGGGACAATAGACACATTAGTGCAGTTATGCACGCTCCCTCTACTGACCACTTAAGTATGATGTAAGGTTCTTAATATTTCTCAGTGGGTGCTAACTTTCTACAGTTTCTTTTCAAATGTGGAAGGGAGGTTGCATGGAGGAAAAGGCAGTACGGTCAACCACCTTGGTTCCATAGTATGCATATTCACTTCAGTATGTTCTCTAACTAATGCTGCAGACACATTGGAACTTCAAGCTTAGGATCATAGAGTTGGGGACCTTGGAGGTCTTCTAGTCCATATTACTTATATTACTCTGGACAAATGGCTGTTTCAATCTCTTCTTGAAAACCTCCAGTGGTGGAGCACCAAAAACTTCCGGTGGTAAGCAGTTCTACTGATTAATTGTTCTCACTGTCAGGAAATGTCTCCTTAGTTCCAGGTTGAATCTCTCTTTAATGGGCTTCCATCTGTTACTTCTTGTCCTACCCTCAGGTTACATGAAGACTTAGCACAGGGGTCCTTAAACTACGGCCCACGGGCTGGATATGGCACACCGAAGCCAGTAATCCAGCCAGAGTGGGGGCCATGAGTCTGCCCCACCCACATCGCCCCACCCACTCACCAGCCCCCACCCACCTTCTGGAGACTGGAGAGGCCAAGAACAGGTCACACTGATGCCCCGGGAGGCCAAAAATGGGCCGCTTTTGGCCGGCAGAGCATTTCTGGAGTCTGGCGAGGCCAAAAACGGGATGCGCAGAGGCTCCGGGAGGCCAAAAACTGGCCTGTTTTTGGCCAGCAGAGTGCTACGGGAGACTGGGGAGGCCAGAAACAGGCCCAGGAGGCCAAAAATAGGCAGCACGGAGGCCTCCTAAACAACTTAAAAATGATCTAGAAAAAAGAAAAGTCAACCCAAAGAGCAACATGTAAACAAAAGCAAATGAAACACCCCCAGGAGCAAAACAAATTAAAGTTTAATTTGTGTGTATTGTTTAATGGACTGCTAAATTGGCCATGCCCACCCAGTCACATGCCCACCTAGCTACACCCACTCACTCACATGATCACCTAGCCATGCCCACCCAGCTGGTCAGACCCCCAACAGTCTGAGGGACTATGAATTGGCCCCGTTTAAAAAGTTTGAGAACCACTGGTTTATCCCATGCTTGCATTTAGTGGGGACGTCCACAGACAACAGTAAAGCAAAACTGTTAAAATGGTGGCTGTGATAATTGATCAGAGCTCCTCTGTTTTTTAGGTGCAACAGACTTAGTGTTTAGGAACAGAAATAAGTTAGTTGCTTTTCTATTAATACATAATCCTTAAAAGGACTCTCCTGTAGGGACCCTGCCATGGGCTAATTCAGAGTGGAAATATAGCAAAGGGAAATATTTTTCCCCACTCTGCTTTGTCCTGTTTTCCCCACTGGAAATGGCTGTTTGCAACACATAAGGGGAAGGGATATTTTCCTAAGAGCTCACAATTCAAGAATACCAATGTACATGCATTCGCTAATGCTAATCTAATGTGCCTTTTGTTAAATGCCTATGAGGTATCTCAGGGTGGCAAAGACCATGGGGGAGGGGGGCGTAATGATGGAACACCTGACCCACTAAGATGCCTCATGCTTCTCCCTCCCTTCCTGCCACACTGGACTCACTTACCTTGCAAAGATCTGTCTTCTCTCTGTCGCTGTTTCTTTGCCTTTGAGGGAGGGAAAGGAGTTGACTTGGACATGCTTTTCGCGCTGAGAGTGAACGCTCCTGCGCTATAGTATCGGGGAGGTTCAGGCACCCATCCTTTTTTGCAGAGAATCAGGGATCCAGAAACCTTCATTCTTGGCGCAAAAAGTGCTTGTGGTGCCGGTCTCCTGCTCCTCTCCCCAAACTCCTTTCCGCCACTGCTGTGGCAGGGATGGTCCCTGCCCATTAAAATCTGCTGTGGACGGAGCTCCTTCAACAACCCACCCTGTCACCAGAGCCAGGAGAGTCGCCGTGGAATCGGAAGGGTGCAGGAACCAACGCTGTCCCTGGCCCAGATGCGATACTCACTTGCATGTGCCAGCCTTACTGTTTGAGGCCAGGAACGAAGCCTTCAACTGAGTGAGGAGGCACCACGGGGCCAGGGCCATCACACCCGCATCCACGCCCACACCCAGTTTAGCGTGATGCTGCCGTGGTGACGCGGGTTTGACATCCCTGACTTGGGACGTAACTCATCACTATTTACAAAAGTATAAAACAAGACTGTATATTTTCTCCATTGCAGGTGGCCATCGTTTAATGACCATTAAGCAACCATTCAAACTTTTAGAGGTGCTGAACATTTGGTGCTTAGAACATGTGGTACTTAGGTCTGGTCCTCAAAGTTCAGACTATTAAAGCATCCCAAGATCATATAACCATCATTTGCAACCTTCTTTACAGCTTCTGCAAGCAGTCAGTAGGGAAACCAGCACTTGGTGAGAAATGGCAACCACTTGATGGCCTTGCTTAATGACCCAGTGATTCACTTGATGGCGACTGGAAATGCCAAAATTTCTGTCACTAAGTGGTGCAGTTATAGGACTTTGCACTTTACAATTATGTCACTCAGTGATGGAAATTCCAGTCCCAATTGCCATCATTAACTGAAGACTACCACTTTTATATTGATTTTTACATTCAACTTGCTGGACTGTTTTAGGTCTACCTTAAGGGGACAAATTAACAATTATGTGGCATATTTCAGCTTTTCTTTGCTGGCGTATTCTGCTCATGTTCTTGATAAATGCTGACTTAGACAGAGAATTTGGGACTTGTATATACAAATTGATAGAGCCAGTATGTTTTTCATCTTTTCTGCAGTATTATTGCAACTCTTCCTCCCTACATATTTCTTCAATATTTTACAAGTTTTCCATAGACAACTTTTTACCCTGGCACAAACTGGGGTGCGGCCCATCAGGATAACAATCAATAGATATGTCAACCTTCCATATGGAAACTGTACATGTGCTTAGATTCAGAGATTGAATCTGTATAAATACAGCACATGCTATCAAAGTGTCTGTTATATGCTCAATGATAAATGACATTCCAAAAAATATTAATAAATTATTAAAATAATTGCAAGAGTTGAAACTTTGTTTTTAAAATGATTTATTTTTTTAACTGTTCCTTTGTAGGTGTGTGGATGTTTCAAAAGGTTATGATTTTAGAAATAAAATGTTCAGTATGAAAGACCAATCTAAATGAAGAATATAAATGGTAGAAACAAACATTTAATATTCAAGGTGTTTTGAAATAACATTGATTATGAAAATTACATTCAATATTAATTACAACTTCATACAGCACTTATTTACCATAAGATTCCACTCTCCATTGCCAGTCATTTTAAATATGTAATTACATCCTGTTTCTTGTCATAAATCATTGTCTAAGATACTCAGTTATCAGTCATTTTAAAACAGCAGCATCAAATCAAAACTTCATCTATGTTTACTTGGAAAGCAAGCATTTCAATAATAATGGTATTTCCCAAACTAGACAATATTGAATTCAAATGTTGAAAAAAAAATCCTGCCTTTATTATTTTTACAAATAACTCAAAGCAGTGAACATATCCAACACAACCTTTCTCATCCCATTTTCTCCACAACAGCAACCCTGTGAGTGACTTGGGCTTTCATGGCTAATTATAATTCATGGTCTCCAGCTTTCTAGCCTGATGCTTTAACCACTAGACCAAACTGGTTCTCAATGTGCTATCAATATCACATTGCTGTGCAAGCTACAAGTTGTGCACAGTAAATATATTGAAATATCATAGACACCCAAGGATGGTAAATCCAACTGGTCAGATACATTTTCTATTACTTGAAATACATTTTGTTAGACAGGATGTGGGAAAATGGGCCCTGAAGAAACAAAGGCAATATACTGTTTTGTGAGACTGAATGAAATTCAACAATGTAGCAGCAAATGACCTCCTGCAGGCATCAAGCATCAATATATCTTAATAGAGAAGGTGATCTACCTTAATAAACAATTAAGGGCATTATAAATGAAATTTAAAGTTACAATAAAGTCATAAATATAGCCCCTGAGTTAAGTTCAAAGTGGGTGGAGGAGAAAACAGGAGAGAGGAAAAGAAATAAAGTTTTGTACTGGAAGAATAAGTTACAATGTATTTGGGATACTAAAGTTCAAATTTAGAGGATTAAATTAGATCTGGGAATTATATGTGTTGTAAAACAGCTAATATTAGCTGCACTTCCTCAGAATAAACAAAGAGCAAGGGACATGTGAGATTCTCCTGTGATGCTACTTGCATTGCAATTAAAGACTGTCTATTTTCCCTGAGAGCTAGCAACATTGTAAAAGATTTTGGAAAATTTCCACATGGCAGGAAACACATAATATTATACAGCAGTATCCATTATATAGTGGAATATATCTTTGATCAAAAACATTTAGAAAGGAGTAAGTATACATTCATAATGATAAAGTTTAATTAAAGTATTTTTGTTTAAGTTTACAAAATGCATAAATAATTTACAGTATTAAAATAAGTACATCTTTACATCATACATCGGGTGTTTATGATCTGGATGGGCATTTAATGAAAAGCAAAACTAATTAAATGAAAAATTATCTGCTATTATCTGACATTTAACAAATTCAACAAAGGTATTTACTGTATTTTTCAGACTATAAAACACTCCGAACTATAAGTCGCACCTAGCTTTTGGGGAGGAGAACAAGAAAAAAAAATCTGCCTCTGCCTCCAAGTAATTTGCCTCCTGGCAGCAGACAGCAAACCGCCTAGTCAGTTTCAGCACAGCCTGATTTAGTATGAGCAGCTGATTGTCGGTTGGATCGGCCTCCCGGAATACTGATGATCAGCTGTTCCAGGCTGCAGGGATCACCACTGCCTATCACCGCCTCCGTGCACCCCATTTTTGGCCTCTGCGCATCCTGTGGGGCATGTGGAGGCCGAAAACAGGGAACGTGGGGGGCGAAAATGGGGTGCGCGGAGGTGGCGATAGGCGATGGCAATCCCTGCAGACTAAAACAGCTGATCATCGGTATTCTGGGAGGCAGATGCAAACCAACAATCAGCTGCTCATGCTAAATCAGGCTGTGCTGAAGCTGACCAGGCTGTTTGCTGTAAGGAGGCAAATTGCTGGGAGGCAGAGGCCGAAGGGTGGGAGCTGGCAGGTAGGCAGGGCTTTGGCAACATTCGCTGTATAAGATGCAGAGACATTTCCATCCACTTTTTTGGGGTGTGTGTGTGGAAATATGTCTTATACGAAAAATACGGTAATTGTTTACCTAAATAGGTAACAGAAATATTCACATTGGAGCTGTTTTTTTGCCCAGTGTATATTATTTGAGAAACTCAAAGTGCTAATAATCACAAGTGGAGAAAGAAGAACACTCACATAAAAAAATCTGAACTTACAAAAGTACAATTAAAAACTAAATGCATTTAAACAACAGAGTAGTAGTTTTTGAATCAACACATTCTTTTCTTTGTTATTTATGTTTTTCTACTTGCATGGCATGTTTGACCTTCTTCTTATCCTTGGTTATGCTTACGTATTACAAATCTTGTGCAAAAACCTAGCTAGAACAAGAGCCATTTTCTTTCAAAAGGAATATTTAACTATAAAACGATTTGTTTCCAATCCTATACAGGTAGTCTTTGACTTACAATAGTTTGCTTAGTGATTGTTCAAAATTATGATACTGAAAAAAGTGATTTATGATTGTTTTTCACACTTACAACCATTGTAGCATCCCCATAGTCACATGGTCAAAATTCAGACACTTGGCAACTGATTTATATTTATGACGGTTGCAGTGTTGGGATCATGTGATCACCTTTTGTGATCTTCTGACAAGCAAAGTCAATGGGGAAGCCAGATACACTTAACAACTATGTTACCCATTTAACAACTGCATGATTCACTTAACAAGGGAGTCAAGAAAAGTGATAAAATGGGGCAAAAATCACATAACAAATGTCTCACTTAGCAACAGAAAGTTTAGGCTCAATTGAGGTTGTAAGTCGAGGACTACCTCTATAATAGTTTCAGTAAATGTACAGCTTTGCACAAGAATGTTTCAGCATAAAACTGAATAGGTTTGGAAATAAGTACTTATAATGCAGCATAGTAATCCATCCATATAATACATATATGCTTGTCTATAGGAACTGTACAGTTCTTAGACATACATTCTTTTACGTTCTTATTGGCCTATTACAATTAAGTACCACTTCAGCAAACTATAAAAGGCAACAATGGCTTTAAATTAGTCAAAACTTTCAAGTAAAAAAAATATTTCCCAGTTTTAGAATGGTTATTCATAAATTTGAGGGAAACATAAAGACAAATCTTAAAAATATTTGCTGAAAAAGCAAGTATCATTGGGTTTGGTGAAGCCTACTTGCGAGTAAATTTGTTTTTGCTTACAGTCATAGGCTTAACACTGAACTGGAAATGATTATGCCAATGTGGGTTTGCAAAGGTTAGTGGGAACTTCATGTGATCCATAGGCTATGAGTCAACCACCTATAGAGAATAAGGAGGATGACCTTGCTGGAGATTATGCATGATCTGTTGCCTAGGCACAAGAAGTTAAAGCATTATTAAGGCCAGAATAAGACAATGTTTTGAAGCACCTCAGGCAAACTAATTCACAAAACAATCTAAATGGCAAGTTCTGACATTATAGCTAATTTCAATCAAAATAGGAAATTTCACTATTCTGTGGAATTGATTTTCTGGCATGTTCCACCTAGAGCAGGGGTGTCAAATTCGCATCGTCACATGACGTATCACGACTTTTCCCCTTTTGCTAAACTGGGTGTGGGCATGGCCAGTGCGTGATGCATCCAGCCCGCAGGCCATGAGACAGCCCTGACCTAGAGGACTGATTAATCTTGCAAATGTGTGGACTATTACTTTGGGGTCAGAAAAACATGAGCAATGTAACCGCACTAATTTGTTTTAGTAAGCTGCAATGCAGAAGTTATTTAGAGCAGAATTAAATTAACTTTAGAAGAATGTATATTTTGAGAAATATAGAATGTTGTATTTCCTGTAGAAGGGAATTTTTTTAAATTGAAAGTCAACAAATCTGCATTCATAAACAAGCATCTCAATTAAGCATTATTTTAATTGAAAAATAATGATTCTTCATTTTAACTTAAGCTAATTTGTTTTGGTAAAGAAAGGAAAAGTTGCATGTTGCTTCAAGCATTTTACATTTTAGCAAAATGAAACCTGATGATTATAAGAACCGAACAGATACCTTAAAATGATTCATTTTCCATATTATCTATAAAATCACGCTCAACATATTCTTCCAATAGCTTCAAAATTCTTGTTCCACTGCTGGTGGGATAGGTGTTTTTAAAAGACTTGGAGTTGCGTGTGTTTAGTAATCTGCCACTTTGAGTTTTAAAAGCAGAGTTTAATGTATTAAAGAATGGAATTAATTGTGTGATATTTGATACAGAATAAAGATCCAAAAGAGGAAAGTCACAATTTTTTGCTGGTTCATCATTGATATTTGGTTCCTTGAAAAAAATAAAATAAAAAATGAACTGTTAATATGCAATTTGCATGGAAGTATTTAGTATCAACTGTGACACACACACACACAGAGTGTGTATGTGTAGATACATACACACACGCACAATTGTTTGTTTGGACATAGACATTTTCAACAGTCTATTTTATAAGTTATAGATAATATTTTCCATATTTTTGAGATTCAAAATATTGTAGGATGACGAGAATTCACAAGAATGGCTCTAGAAGCATGGCCAGATATGTTCCACAATCACAGGAAAAACCAAGTTGGGGAAATAAGAATGAAGTTGGATAAACCACAACTTATACTACAGTCAATCTGAGATAACAACCAGATCTAATGTGTAAGCCATTTATATGACCCTCAACAACCTGAGATAGGTATGTAGAAATGTTAAATACATTTCCACCAGTAATACCTAAGCAACCTTTAGAAAAAAATAGAATAAAATAAAATAGTGTTTTCTGACTCTGTCTTGTTAAAGTATTATCCAAAGTAGCACAATCCATATTTTCTTGAATACAAACTCAGGCTGCATATAATATGTTAATTTTGCATTAAGTACAAATAACTTTGATTATTTTATATGAATTGGACTTGCACTTCGTTAACTGTATCATGTACTAGTCAATTAACTTGAATTGGGTCCTATAGAAGGATTAGTAGACTGTGCCTTCCCAAATATATAGAAATGTTGCTGAACTGAAACAGCTCTGTTCAATATATGAGAATATTGTTCACACTGTCTTGGGTTCATCTGAGCAGCATAAATATTGATTTACAAATATTATTTGATAAGGAAACTATGGAGTTTCAGGCTATGAAAGTCATTTGATAAACATAGTACTTGCCCCATATTTTAGCTTCAATAAATCCATGATTCTAGCAACATGAGGCTTGCATTCTTGGTGACTATCCATTACATCTGAAATCATGCTGCAACTCTGCATGTCCACCTCTGGAACAAAGGCCCACCTATACCTAAAAACAGACATTATGTAAGGTACAAAATCTAACATAGTGGTATTGTTTTTATCATGCCGATTAAAAGAAAAAATTATCCAGTTCTAAAAAGTTGGTTATCTCATTTGGTACACAGTACAAAATCTTTAAACCTAATGTAGAAAGTTAGCACCCACCCCTCTCCTAGAAGAATGAAATATTCTAGGAAATATTAAAAAGGCAGAATATTGTATTTCCCTGGATGAGAAAAGGAGAAACATGTTTCTAAAGACAAAGCAGCTCCCTGCCCCCCACTTCAGCTCCAGAGTGATGGGATTAAGACATTGCCCTCAGGACATGATAGGATTAGCCTTCTACCCATCTAACAGCAGGGCTCACTGCATTGCGAAATCACCTGGGGACATTACATCAGCCCACAGTTAAACCAGACTTATCTCAGACAAACACTTAGGATTTGCACATGACCCCTACAGCAGCCAATAGGCTACCTGCCCTTGCCACAGGAACAGGAAGCCCCAGTTCAAAGCCCAAGAAAAGGTTTAAATATCTCTCTCTCTCTCTTCCATGTGGTCAGCTACCCAGGACTTCAAACCCATGTGGTCCTGTTCATCATTAAACCATCCTTCCAAGCAGTCTCCATGTTTCCAGTGTCTTTCTTCCCACTTGAAACTGAACCCAGATGGATATTTCTTCCAACAAAGATAGGACTCCAAGCTAACCTGACCAATGAACCTGGCCCGGGTAAGCCTCCCTTGCCGGCACAGACCCCATTGAGTCTGTGTGTGGATTTTTCCTGGACCTTTGCCAGGAAGGTTTTAAAGGGGTTTTGAGTGTTGAGCTCAAAGGCTGCTTGGAAAGAAGGTGAGTACCTCTAAATTTTAATGCTATAGCCCAGAAAAGTGAGGGAAATGTGTGTACCCCTTTGTGTGTGTGTGTGAGTGAGGGGATCCTTCTCCCAATCACAGCTGGATCTTGCTTTCTCTTGCCTTTCTTAACCATAGAAAGCAGAGCCTGGAAAGTATAGGGGGTCAGGTCAGAGCACAGGACCTTCTGTTAGGGAAAGGAGATTGTGTGTGAAAATGGAGGGGAAAAGTGAATGAGAGAGTTGAACTGGGGCAACTAGCTGGGAAGTCACTCAGCAAAGCCCTAAAAAGGAGGGGTCCTTACTTCTGGGAAGCAAGCAGAAGTCCTCCCGGACTTTAGTGAGTCCGAAAACTGAGGCGGGAAAAGGAAAATGGCCAGGGAAGGATGTGCCCATAATCACCGCGGGGGGCAGTTGAGTCCTCCTGTACCTCTTTTTGGTCTGCAAACTGAGAGCGGAGTTCCCTCGGAGGAGGGGTCCTTACTCTGTAGAGGGAAGCAGAGTCCTCCCAGACCCTTTTTGGTCTGAAAACTGAGACGGGGGCAAGGGGACTAGTAAGCCCAAGATTCGCTGGGACCCGGTGGAGCCGAATTGAATCCCTACATTGGAAAGGGAAACATGGGATACTATCGCTCAAGGGTCAGGGTAGGCTCCCTGGGAGAAGACATGCTTGATGCCTGGGACAAAAAGAGGCAGTTGCCTGTCCAGGTGGGCATGAAAAAGGGAAAAGAAAAAAGGTTGTGTAAAGAGTGGATTTTGCTCAGGGACAAAGCTGGAAAACCAATGTAGCTAAATAAAGGTACTTAAAAGAAAAGGGAAATATATAAATAGGAACATTGGGGTTTTTTTCTCTCTCTCTTCCTCTCTGTCTTCCATGCAACCACATGGTATATTTAAGATTGTGCCTTCCCTCATTTTGAGTTAACTGAGATTTATGGTAGGAATGACCAGTGTGTGTGTGTGTGTGTGTGTGTGTATGCGTGTGACCAGCATGTGTGTGTGTGTGTGTGTGTGTGTGTGTGTGTGTAGCCCTGAGAGTTCTGTTTTCCTCTCTTTTTCTCCTTGCTTTTGTGTGTATCTGTGTATGTCAAAGTCTCTGGTGCCCTCGAGGTAACTGTAACTGTAAATTGGCTCCAAGCCAAACAATTTTTTTTAAAAATTGCTACAAAAAAGTTAAAGCACTGAAAGAAAATACATTCAGTCTGTTTTGTCTGGCCAACAAAACAGGGTGAAGAGAAAACTGTTCATGTTTTTCCTTTCCCTCTCTGTACTTTTAAAAAAAGCCCAAGGTTATCAGGGAACGTTTTAAGTTCATTAAGAAGAAAAAAATCATACTTGCATATACTGTGTGTTTAAATTATTTTATCTGTCCATCCTTTTTCTGAAGCACGTGAATCCAGTTTTACTTTCTTCCTCATCTGTGATGTCTCCATTTTGTTATAATTGCTTTATCTGTTTAATAACTGTAGTACTGATGTTTCCCCCCCTAAAACTCTGCCTACAAGCTATCTACCACCACCCCCGCCACCACCCCACCGCCCCAATCTCTAATCTTCTTACAATGCCTTTCCTGTGAAGATTACCCA